>LQNK01000106.1:112057-144758 GCA_001586405.1 Phoebis sennae
TTTTTATATATATAGATATTCATAAGAGCGAGATAATCAGAAAAGCAGTAACATTGCATACGTTTCCCTCGCACATTGTGCATAGGTAATTCTGAAATAATGTATTATAGGTACATATAACTCTTCAAAATATATGTTATTCCGAAATACCGATATACGTTCACTTTACTGCAATGAAAAAAAAACCCAAAGGTAGATCGAAATAAAAGTTATTCGTGGTTTCACGATAATATTTGCATAAAAGAAATAAAAAAACACTTAATAAAAGATCAAATAAATAGCATGAGCGCTCTGCAGGTCGATTCTGTTAACATCACATATTCGAATTCACTCGCGAATCCGCGTTGAAATGTCAAATTCGTATTCTGTAACATTGTGAAAATCGACCATAGCGCCAACGAGGGACAGCGTAGAGTAGCTGAACTATTTATAAGTGAAAAATGAAATATTTGACAAATAACGGTATTCTGTAATAAGTTTTTGATTAATATTCGGAATCATACTTCGATTCCATACGTCAAATAATACGATAGGTATTTTGTGAGTGAAAATACAATTGAAAACTCAGAAATGTTGGTTTATTTAATTTTTATGCCATTTCTAGAGCTAACAATAAAAGGATTGCTACAAAGTTTGGAAATGTACGTTCCTAAGTACAATAATGTTTCAAAATATCGTGTTTTTTAAAAATTCCGAAGAAAATGTTGCGTGTAGAAGAGACCACTAAGAATTAAACACAAGACCACAAGACTTACACATTGGAAACTATGGAAATTAATTAGCATTCTACGTGATTTTTTTAAGGATTTCGATCATAATAACGTATGAATTTCTGTACAATAAAGATTATAATTATTAAAATAAGATCTATTAATATATAAACAAAGTCTCTCATTGAATGTGTCATTTCTTATTTAAGAAAATATAATTGTATAGGTATTTAGGTTTTAAGAATCCTACACAAATGTAAATTCATTACTATTGTATAAAGAAATAATAAAACAGACCCACATAGTAAGTGATGCAAGTTTATTTATCTTTGTTTTTTAAGATGTACATACTTTTATAAGAAAAACATATTTTTACATAAACAACTTGATCACTATATAATATATCTGACAAAAGCAATCGGCGTTTGGCCATATCGTAGGTCGTACGTAGGTCTCCTTCTAATAGTTGCTATAGTTTTCCACAAACGTTTTCATCCTTGCTTCTATTCGATACATTTTCAGAAATTCCAAACTAAGAAATATTGTCAGAGTAGAGATATAAATCCTCCGTCCACCACAAAATCTAAAGCCTTCTTCAGCGTCTAAATAATGCTTAAATGCTTAATTATTGATAATATTTGTAACAATTTCGCTTAGAATAATGACAAATCGGTATTTTGACTTTTCAAAGTCTGAAAATGTCAGAGACTTCATAGTTTATTTTTTATTTGAAAAAAGTATTTAAGGTGTATTAGATGTTTTTTTCAAATAAATCGAGTTTAAAAATTATTTTTTGTGAATAAACGTCTCAATTATAACAATAATGTGTAACCGTGAACGAAATACATTCAAATAATGGTTTATTATTTTTTTTAATGTAATCGTAAATGATCATCTAAAACTGTAACCGAAAAAGGTCATCACTAATTTATGACGTAATTTCACTCGACATATCGAAACTCATTTCACTTCACTTGAGCGACATTGACGTTACAGAATACTAAAAATGTGAGAATCGAAGTGATTTTCGAAGTGAGGGTGAGAGTCGAGAAGAGATTCGAAATCGAAAATCGTGTTTTACAGAATCGACCAGCTGGATAAACATTGAAAACATATTTTACAAGAGGCAAATCAACAATGTTCTGTTTTCTAGCAGTTTATAACGCGGTCTTCGGCTGCACTTTTAACATGGTTTATTTTGGAATGACACAGTTACATGTAGAGTAATTGCATATAATATAACCTATGTATTATGTACGAAGGAAACGTATGCAAAGGTACTGCTTTTTTGACATTACCCCCTAAGCATGTTGTTGTATAAATGACCATTCATCAATTCGTATGGATGAAATAGTTAGTAGGTATATTCTACGATCACTGCACAAAACTTAAAAGTAATTGATGTTATTATAAAAATAACATAAATATTTTACTTTTTGCAAGGATTCTGGGTCACCCTTTTCACCACTGATGATGACATAAATAAGTGTGTAATTCCGGTCATACAAGAGCAAAAAAAGGGCAGCGATGAAAACATGGCATGTGTTTTACATTTTCGTTTACTAACTGACAGAGAGAAAAATAAATAAATATAATAATATGTACATAATTCTACGTCAAAGAATGATTTGTCAAAATGCTAACAAATACCACAATACAGACAGAAGACACCGAAATAATGTTATTTGTATTGTCCTATTCAAGAAGTTCTATTCATTTTCGCATCTTTTCACACATGCAAAAAATCGTCTGTTTTACACGCCATTTAAAAGGCGCCTGTTTCAAAGTCGAATTTAAAACAATGCCTTTGTGCATTCATGAATCATTGCTACCTGGGAATTCATAACCTTTCTTCGAAAGACCGCCTGTATCTTTAAATTTGTCGATATAACAGGAACGAGAGGTAGGGCATTTTTTACCTGATGATTGATGAATTAACGTTAAATGGGATGAGGAATTTTCAATAAATCAAATGGTATGATCAGTTAAAATGCAAATTAAAAAAATTGAGTAAATAATATATATTGCGTACATTGCCTGTCAAACAGATTGAGAATTACCGGTTTGACATAAATATTATCATTCATTATAAATAATATTTTTACAATGTAGGGTTAACAATAAATTAATTTATATTGGATAAAAATAGGTTCATTTGTTTACTGATAACAAAACGTAGGTATTATATTTATATTTACTAGGAAAATGTAGAATTCTGTGAAGTCGAATGCGCATACAGTATTATACTATTATTAATAATTAAGATAACGAAGAAAGATTTGCTACCGTTTTAATATCAAAGTATTAATATATTGCTTACTATATAGATTTATATTACACAAAAATATATAACACTTACTTTTGCTTTGAAAGGTCATAATTAGATCGCTCTCATCAATGGCTTGCTGTTCTTCGCCACTAAGGGCCATCTCGGAACTCCGCGTCGGACGTGCCTGCTCATGTTCTTCAGCCAGTTGTTTATATACATCCAGCAAAAAACTTGGAGCTGACCGATCCAGCGGCGGCGATTGAGAACGCCGCGGTCTCTCACCCAGGCCTAAAAGCTCTAGAATTTCATGTTCAACAACTTGTCGTTCATGACGTGTCATCGAATGGTGTATGATTGTTTGATCGATTCCATTGTCAATATAAAGTCCAGAAAGCGCAGCTTCTGTAATAACGGTAAACAATAACAAACTGGCGCACTGCCACACCGTTTTCGATCCAGCCATTTTACGGTGCTGCATTGCGCACGCCGTCATAGCGTTCACTCGACTGCCGAACCGCCGAGTAACAACTGGCAACTCCGGTCTCGAGTCACGACGCGCGATAGGAACACTAAACAACAAACACATACACTGATGACTGAACCTGCCTACTCAAGGTGGGCCGCTAGCCCGCTAACGTCGAGCGCCGCGCTCGCCACAACTTCCCTTCCCCCGACCACATCTCGTCGTAATCATGTAAACATTAAACGCGGCAGCATTCCACAACGCATACATATTAGATACATGATATTGTTCGATACGGCGATAATATTTCTCTTAAATTTAATCTATTATGTCGCCTTAATAACTGGTGGATAGAATCTTGTTGTAATTTGTAAAACAAACCCTTTTATTTAATACCACACTCGGCTATATCCATATCAAAAACGCCTGTTTCACCCCCTCCTTTATCTATACTATTTGCGTACATTTCATAAACTCTAACCTATTTGACCTTCCCCGGTCCCCCATCTTCGTAACCCCTTCACCGATTTCGCTCATCTTCGAACTCAACATTTTCTTTTATCTAAACTATTCATCTATGAAATTTAATCAAGATCGGATAAACAATACTCAAGGTATCGTCAGATACGGATCCGATCGGAAAGTATCGAAAATCGAAATAAGATTTCGACATTTTTGCCCCGATTTGGATTTGTGAATCAGTACCCTGAACTCTGGGATTCCGCTATGCTCCGTCAATAATAAAGTGACTAATTATAAATTTAAAAGTTAAGAAGGCAGGCAAGTAGAATAGCAATTTGTTAACCTAATATTAAGTGAATGTTGCAATCCATGAACATCAGTAACACCAAAAATGTCACAGGTGCTCCGATAGTCATTAGAAGGAAAAGAAAGGATAATAATTTTAAATTGGTTTGTCTTCGACATACGTTATTTTCATGTTAGCCGCATAATTTCGATAAAAATAGTACTCGAATGCAAAGATCATAGGCACCGTTAAACACTGTTATATGATGTCCACTCATTGCGATACGCAATACCAAGTCTTTTAATTTTTTGTGGACATGAAATTCCGGTGAGCAACCAGAGATCGTTGTCAACGAAGATACGCCCTGTTGATCTTGTTGCCCACACAAAGATTTTCTGTGGGCACCTCTAAACAGGTGAGATCGATGAGCAAGTATGGACTAGGTTGTGGTTACTTCCACGAGTAGCCCAAATTCGTTAAAACATAAAGCTCCTCTTTTATTTTCATAAAGCTTCTCCGTACTACTTCGTACGCGAAAAAAGCAGTATTACTTCAGTTAATAGTTTCTACTTTCTTATTTCACAATTTCACCATATTTTTTTTGGGGAGATGGCATTTTTCGGTCATTTATAATTACCTTATAATGATTACTCGGCATAAATATTATAAATTTGTAATCTCTATATATATTTTCGCTAAACATCGGGTGAACAAAATGATCTTTTATCTGCAATGTCATAGAAACATTTTTCTCAGGCTCCTCGAATAGACTTGAATATTCAAAAATTATACTTAATTTTCATAAAAATATTTTATGGAGCACTATGATGGAGACGGCGTCTCACGGCGCACCGCATGCCCCGCCGATCTCAACCACAGACAATCGACCTCGAGACTCCTTTCAGCATTTTGTGATATTTCTCATGATTAGAGGTGTTGGCACTGAAAGCCCACTTCAAAAATTCCATTTAATAAATATATTCATAAATTCCATCAATTATCAGTTATACAGTAACTGATAATTGATATCATTTTAAAAAATATCGTCAAAATCCATTACATAGTTTTAACGTAAAATATATTTTTTAATGCACATTTATATTTGTTTTAAATATTTTATGTACACACAGGACAAGTTTGTACGATTGTATTCTTGATGAAATCTTTGATAGAGCAGGCAAGCAACTGACCACAGCCTATGAACACCCACAACAACAAAGTGTCGCAGACCGCAGTTGCCCTGCCGGCTTTAAGGAAAGGTGGGAGGGAGGGATAAGGCTCTCCTTATATTAGAAATTGGGAGAGGAATAGAACAGAATGGGATATAAAATCTTTATTATTAATAATTACACACTAATCTGCACAATTCTATTTACTTAACATATTTTTCCATAAACTTTTTATGAAATTCTGATCTAAGGGAATCGTTTATAAACGTATTAGCTTTCTTTTCAGGTTCCGATCGCGCACAATTCTTAAACACAACATCGTCATCCCAACGACGTTTAACCTGAAACAATAAAATTTTATGAAGCATGATTTGATTGTGGACGTACAATGTACATTTATGTAATGTAATTAATGTTCATCAATGTAAATAAATAAAAATACGAAAATCTTCAACGTTTCTCTCACTCACAATGTCACAATGTTAATTTGGATTTCAACAGAAATAATTTTTGTACAAACCGAAAGATATACTTTCCTTTTTTTTGATATGTTATTGGTTAATCACAATATTTAGTCCCAATCATCGAAATTACAATTTGAACATTTAATTTCCAGTAATGTTTTAAATTAATTTAAGTTAAGTAATTATTCATAACTAGCTTTCCGCCTGCGTGGGCTACAAAATGCTGTACTTTGTGGATTTTCGAAGTAGAGGTGTTATGACAATTTTTATGATTTAGAAACGTTCGTTTGTAAATATATCTCGACAAAGGATTAAGTTCGAAGTATATCGCACATTAAACGTAACAAAAATGTCACTGTTCATGTTTATATAATTCTAATAATTCTATTTTAATTTTTTTGCAAAATATTGACACTTTGGAAATCTGTTGTATACTTTCAGAAAGAGTTGATGTTTGCATGCATTTAACGCATATTTGTTTATGGACGCAAATTATATCTTCTGCATGTTGGTTAGTCTTTGTTGTGATTGGCAGCCATGATCGTAATCCACTTTCGAGATCAAGAGAAGGCTACAACTATCATTGAAAAGTGCTGTGCAAATAACACTTAAAAGATTCAATTTAATGTTCAATTTAACAACTAAAACCTCTGGGGGCTAGCCGTAATACATAAACGAAAACCGCATTTAAATCAGTTAAGCCGTTGTTTTGAGTTAAGAAACACGAAACACATTTTTTTTCTTGAAAATATTAAATGTACAAACACGGCTAGTCTACATGTTATATGTATAGACAACATATACCTACATACTTATAATGTATATTAAAATTAACATTTTTTTTATCATTACTAGATAAACAAATGGGACTTAAAAAAGCAACAAAGATGTAACAAATCCATCATAAAATTCTATGGATTATGTTGATTAAAATCTTATTAAATGTTGATGGAAACAAAAGTTATGAAAATACCAACAAAAGCCAAAAAAACTCACCTTCAAATCATTCTTTTGGCCAGCTGAAGAATAATTAAGCAAAGGATTTCCTGATAAAATATTTTCCATTCGTATTCTTTCTTCTTCTTGTTTCTTTTCAGCATCCTGAAAAAATCAATCAATTTAAATTTTATTAAGTACAGATTAATTTAAATAATGTAATTATTTGCTTCAAGGACCAGAACAGGATCTGTTTGATGTATATGTATGAGTCTTTGTGTTTTACTTCAAAAGTAAACAGCAACAGGACAAACAAGGAATTAGATCGCAAAAATTCAGCAATTCACTTATTGAAATTTTTTCAACGGTAGACTGACAATAAAATCTACTGCTTTTTAACAGATTTGAATTTCCCTCATTTTCTGAAATTTGCAATATATATTTTTTTACTCTACAGTATTAAGAGTATGTTCTTTTCACCTGAAAGGCCACTGCCTCCTGGCAGTACTTAATTCCACCCGTTTTATATTTTTTTCTTTGATAAGGTTGTTATCGCAATACAATAATGCCACTTGAATAAATTTAATCATATTTAAAATATTAGTATAGTAAAATAGTGCAGAAAAATATAATAGAACATAGATTGTATAAGAAAATAATGATTATTTGAAACATGCATATTCCCTTTTATGTCTTTTGAAAAGATAATATTTTATTTTATATACAAAATTATGTTACCCATATTCTTCTTAATAATATTTATAATTATTTCTATTATAATTTTTGAAATATGTTTTTAAATTCTTTTATGTAATAAATGTCTTTCAACTTCTCTTAATTCATTCTTTATTTCATCTCTTACCTTTTTTGCTTGTTCAATAGCTCGTTCTTTTTTTATTTTATTTAATTCTGCCAATAGTGCAGCAGTGTCATCATCAGAGTCATCTGAGTCAGACGAATCACCTTCAAGAGGATCATCGGCATCCAAACTTGCAGCTGGCACTTGATCTGCCTTAGTTTTCTTTGCTGGTGGTTCATTCTGACGTCTTGCTGGCACCTTAACTTCCTTTTCTCTATCGTCTAATTCTTTTCTGAAATCGCGAGAACGGAGTTCGTCTGTTGTGCTTTGACCCTGCTCCCTAAAATGAAAAAATTCGTTCAGATAACTCAATACATTCAACCTTAACCATTACTTCGGAATTATGTCTTATTTCAGTCTTACCTATACTTAAGTTTCGTGTGTCCTGGTAAATCTCGACTCGAATACTGTCTTGATATAGCACTCAAATCTTTTTCGCCTCGTCCTTGCCCTCCGCGAGCAGGATCAAACGTGGGTCTAGCAGCCGTTGTCATTATTAAAGTAAATTACTTCCGAATTTTGGAGTAATAATACTATTTAGTTTTTTTCAGTTTTGTTCTTGTAATGTATACACTATTATTATAATGTAAAATACGAACACACAAACTTAACCAACTGACATCAGGACAAGAAAGCGCCTAGGGAAACGTACAATTTATAATAAAAATAAAAGCCATAAATCAATTTCGAAAATTTAGTGGTTTCAAAAGGTAATCAAATGAAAATATTTAACTGCATTGGTAATTCCTGAAAGGAAATTAGAAACAACTGTTTGACAAACAATAACCAACAACACAAGAACACAAGAGACAAGGCACAGAGCAGACAGATCAGAGTCAGAGAGCAAGACCACAGATTAAGTACTGACAGACTGTGCAGACTGCAGCTGCAGTGGCCAATGACCACAGATCATGTATAAATTTCAGATTCCGGTTTGACAAAGTTTTAAAAAATACTAACAATCACGAATGAATATCGATGTCTTTTTATGAATATTTTAAATAAATTATCAAGATTATATGATTGCACGTCTAAAACACACATTAATTAATAATATAAGGGCGTCTTATTTATTTGTATCCCTCATTGAAAAATAACTCCAATACCAATTTTTTTAAATAAATTTTCAAATGTAAGGGGCACATGAAAAGAGCTGGGTAGTGGGTATACATTTAAATGAACGCCCAAGGCAACATCTTTTTAGGTGAAATCATGAATGTGTTATGTGAATGGCAATTGGCAACACCAAGGCAACACTGAAATTTTGGTTGCTTTGGAAATTGGATGGCGTTCGGGACGTTTCGGTAGCAAAAGCTTGAAGCTGATAAATAAATTATTACGGCAACAACTATATACCTGAAATAATATTTTTTTGTAAACAACCGTTGCAAGGTAAATATTTATTTATAAAATATATTGTTGAAGCTATACTATACTTGAAAAATTAAACGAAAGAAAAATCTAGTAATCGCCATTTTGTTTCAGTAATTGATGTAATGCATGCTCGTCTGGTTTAATGAGTACCTATTTCCTCATAATTGTCTATCTTAAAGAATTGTTTATATCAGAAACTATCATAAACTCCTTTAGATCCATATAAAAGTGACCAAGTAGATGGTTAAAAGCTAGCCTACATTACTTCATAAAAATGTCATTTTGTAAGCTCATTAATTTTTGTTGGAAACAAGAACTTTATGTAGTAATTAAGTAGGTACTGCTAACTAATTTATAAATGATTGATTAATCAGGTTAGGACTTCGATGATGGTGACTAGGCATTAAAAAGTTTAAATTTATTGTGGAAACTTCTTGACTGAATCTTCCGTGGTGTAAACATGGAATATCATTCTGTTTATTTAATATCCATAAACTATTAATTAGTACACCTGTAGAAGGTCCAGTATATTGTGACACTACAACTGAATAAACCCCATAGAAAAATAGAATCCATAAGATGAATCGATTTATAAATTACACCAAATTCTTCTCACATTTTAGGATGGCTGAAGATTTAGATGTGGAAGCTATGCTTGAAGCCCCTTACATAAAGTCGGTAAGTTATCCAAATTGTATCTAGATATTATCTTTAATATTAAACAAATCAAATGTTAATTTGATATAGTTCAAATCATTTAAAAGTACCATAGTTTTTAAACATTTTCTAAGTCATGCTAATTTAAAAACCTAAAAAAAATTATATACTTTATACAAACATGAAATATCAGAAGGCTTCATTATTTTTCTTATCTAGTAGATAAATATTTTCATTATCATGGCTTATAACTTTAAATTATTTAATTTAAACCAGTTAGTTGGACAGTTTATTATAGAGTAATTATCTTTTATATTCAGTTTAAAGAAAGGTATTTTTGACTATAGTATATTTTACCCTAATACTGAAAATATCATGCACAAAATATGTACCTATTTAATACAGACCTATGTTATAAAACAATACTGTTTAAAGATGTGTTTAACAGTTGTGTTTATTATAATATTTTGCTAAATTTCATGGTATTTGATTTTATTGAACGATCACATCTTTGAACAGTAGAACAAGATATGGAACAAAATTACATTTGAGAATCATTTCTTGTATTTATAGAACTTTGTGGTAATTGTCGAGCATACTTCACCGACCTGAACACTATGAGGTATCCACTACTATACTTAATTATTTTTCTTTTTCGCAACCTGTTAATAAATGGTGTCAATTTAATTTTTAAAAAATATTTAAAGTATATTTAGAAAAAGTTTTCAACAAGACCATGAGTTTATGGGTCATAAATCTTTTGCAGAAGTATCCCTGTGTGATGTTAGCGCTGTGTACAACTTTAGTCAGTGGTTATCACAACGGTAAGTGTAGACCTGGAAAAAAGCTCAACCACCACCATTGGACAAAAGGTCCCTGAAACAGACAGCTGTAGTATAGGAATTTGCGAAAGAACCAGTATCTTGTGCATTTCCTTGGTACTTATCAAAACCACATTGTATCAATGGAATGTCACAAATTATGTCATATAATCAATTCTCTTTAACTAATGCATATCTTATTTATTCACTCGGCGTGTGTTGCTGTGGCGCTGCTTCTACCTTGTGCTTTGTGTGACAGGATAACTCGTCTACGAAGCACCGATCGGACAAGTATTACGATAAGCACAGAGACAGAGAAAAGGACAGCAGTAGAAGGTGGGTATTGTGATATTTGTATTTTGAGAATGATATATATTTACAACAACGCCAAAATAGTTCAACATATTTTTATCGTTTTAGGCGCAGCAGATCAAGAGAAAAAAGAAGATCACGCGACAGAGATGTCCGACGTTCGAAGGATAAAGACGATAAAAGGGATAGAGATCGTGATAAAGATCGCAGGGATCGTGATCGGGACCGAGAACGCGATAAGGACCGCAGTTATAGGGATAAGGACCGGGAAAGAGAACGCGACAGGGACAAGGAACGTGATAGAGATAGGGGTCGAGAAAGGGATAAGGAGAAGAGACGAAGCAAGGAAAGGGAAAGGGAAAGGAGCCGTGACAGAGAAAGAAGTCGTGAAGCGCATGTTGATAAAAGGGAAAAAAGTCGTGACAAAGAATCTAGAACTGAATACCGGTCCAAGTCAAGGGGTGTGGAACCTAAACTCGATGACTTGCCGCCGGAAGAACGAGATTTGCGGACTGTATTTTGCATGCAATTATCTCAACGTATTAGAGCTAAAGACTTGGAAGAATTTTTCTCATCTGTGGGAAAAGTTAGAGACGTGAGACTCATAACATGCAACAAAACGCGAAGGTTTAAAGGAATCGCATATATAGAGTTCAAAGACGCTGAATCAGTACCACTGGTAATTCTTTTGTTACTTTTAAATTGTCTATTTTAAGAATATAAATAATAATATAATAAGTTCTCTGTGATATTTCTCTTTTTATACTTTGTTTCTTTTCTAGGCATTAGGATTAACGGGTCAGAAGTTACTCGGTGTACCGATTATAGTACAACACACTCAAGCAGAAAAGAATAGAGTCGGAAATTCACTGCCTAATTTAGCACCAAAGACTTGTAATGGACCAACAAGATTGTATGTGGGTTCATTGCATTTTAATATTACTGAAGATATGTTACGAGGTATCTTCGAGCCGTTCGGAAAAATTGACCACATTCAACTCATGACTGATCCAGATACAGGAAAGAGTAAAGGATATGGTTTCCTCACAGTAAGTTAAAATAATAAAATTTAATTTTGCCTGTTGTTAACTGTAATTATTTAGTTAGATATTATCCTGCTTGCTACTTACATCCTCATTTTATTATCACATTTTATATATTATAATTGTTATAGCCCTTATTCAGGAAATACATCTATACTAATATTAAAGAGAAAAGATTTCGTTTTCGTTTGTTTGAATTGAATAGGCTCTGTAACCACTTGACTGATTTGGATGAAATTTTATACAAAGATTCTTTGAAACCTTAGGAAGTATAAATTATTTGTCCTGAAATTACTATGAGGACAGGACATATAGGTGAAATCGCAGAGCAGCATATGCAGGTTGAATTTTTAAAATGGGCTTTCAGGGCTAAATACTAGACTATAAGAATTATCAATAAATATGTTAAGATATTTTCAAAGAGTAAATATTCATTAGCAAGGGAAAGGAAACATAGATCCATATCCTTTGTTCCCTTTCCCTTGCCAGTCTCGGTAGTGTTCCTCCTACTGTTTTAATCATTTTTTAGATATTATATGGTAGCTAAAATTAGATCCCGTTTTTAGTTCCACCACGCCACTGACGCTAAGAAAGCTATGGAGCAGTTGAACGGTTTCGAGTTGGCCGGGCGGCCGATGAAGGTGGGCAACGTGACGGAGCGCGCGGACGGCGGCTCCAACACGCGCTTCGACGCCGACGAGCTCGACCGCGCCGGCGTCGACCTCGGCGCCACGGGCCGACTTCAATTGATGTTCAAACTCGCTGAAGGCACGGGATTACAGGTAAATAACGTACAAAACTTACGATGGATTATATTTTCTAAATTAACTTTATTATTGTATATTTTTATTTATTTTTCCTACCTGCCTCTTCTGCCTCGCTCATAACTTTTAGTCCGGTTGCATAATAAATAAGACGCTAAAAGGTAAAAGCGAACCTCATAGATTTGCCGTGAGTCACAACTCACAATATGGGTTCCATTATTGGAAGAATACAGAAACTAAAACTTTTGCACGAAAAATGGTTTTCAAATACTGGTTGTACTCAAACTAAACGATCATTGGCGGATATTCCCTTAATACGGCATTTACGTCTAAACGACTATTATAAACAAGAAAAATGACAACCATCAAATGAATGTTGCATAATAATATCACAGGTAATAGATGGCCTCAATTCGTAATATATTTTAATGTTCTCAAATAGCCTATTGCTACTTTCCTATCCTATATTTGAAAGACAGGTGTTTCGAAAAGATAACAGTAAATAGACGAATTTCATTGAATAGAAAACATGTGTGAATAGTATTTGTGTGTCACCACTCCATTATACCTCAGTCCTCCACCCCACCCTACCCTGGGTGTCGTAAGAGAGTAAATCTGCTGCATAATATCTTCAGCAATAAAAGAGTGAAAGCCGAGCATTGCACGATTCGACCAAGCTCACACAAGTGAAATTACTACCTCCCCAGCAGAAAATCTGCGTGAAGCAGTATTGCACTGTGTTTTGAACGGTGAGCGAGTGCCCGCAGCCCTCATTAATCCTCTCCTAATCTCGTCCCCTTCCTCAAAGCTGGCAGAGACCTGCGGCACTTTGATGTTATAGATGTTTATGGGCTCAGCAGGGCTATTGCATATCTTCGTTGACAACTATCTCTGGTTGATGAGCTTGAACACCAAAATTTGATGTCAACGAAAAATTAACCGATTTGGTATTGTGTATTGACATGAGTGGATATCATATTACAAGGTTTAACGGTGCTTAGATGTTTGCATTGGAACACCACTATTTTTTCTCGATAATGCTTCTAATTTTATCAAGAAAAAAATTTTAAAGATTCAAATGTAAAATGTTAACACCATTGATACTTATAGTTGATTCTATATCAATAGGTTAAACAATAAAAACGATACTTAAAATGTACAATTGTATAAACAAATAAATTGGCTATTTCAATAACACTAATGCATCTGCCTTGTGGATAGACGCGCCTTTCTGGGCAATGGAATCCTTTGATCTGGGCTAAAAAACCGACAACAATCAGATTGCTGGCAGATGCGTCGGCAGACGTAAAATACCTACTACGGATAGGCAGATTACCCCGTCTTCATATCGGCGGATGCATCGGCAGATGACGTCTGCAGATGTATCTGATGATGTGAAGAGGGGCCTTTACAAATATCAATATGCTTTCAGATTCCTCCGGCGGCAGCATCAGTCCTAATGGGGGCGGGTTCGACTTTAACCGCCCAGCCACAAGTTGCACCACCTATTGCAACACAATGTTTTATGCTCAACAATATGTTCGATCCGGCCACGTAAGTTGACATTTCATAATGAGTAATAATAATACAGGTTTTCTGTATTGATTCTAAATTTAAAACTTTTTGTTAACTTTCATCTCTTTTAAGGTATCAGACCTTCATTGCAATAGTATACTGATACTATTTGTATTTTTCTTATAAATGTTTTCCTACTCATTTTATATTAGAGTACCTAGTATCTATCTTTCATTAAATTAAAGAATTTAGTTTCAATGCTTAATTAAGTTGATAACAACTGTTTATTTGTATGTATTCAGTCCTATGACCTCACTTACAATCTGGTTTATTTGCATTTCCAATACACACACTCATGTATTGTATCTGAATTGTAAAATTTACTATAAAATATCATACCATTATTAGATTCTAAAGTTACAATGTATAATAATCGTCAAAACAAAATAAATTTAGTAGATGGCAACAGACCACATTGTTTAATAAATATTTGTTATCTCTTGTAGAGAAACGAATCCAAGTTGGGACATTGAGATCCGCGATGACGTCATCAGCGAATGCAACAAGCACGGCGGCGTGCTGCACGTGTACGTCGATAAAGCTTCACCTCAAGGGAATGTGTACTGCAAATGTCCCACGATAGCCACCGCGGTGGCGTCAGTGAACTCGCTGCACGGCCGCTGGTTCGCGGGGCGCGTGATCACCGCGGCCTACGTGCCCCTCGTCAACTACCATTCCCTCTTCCCCGACGCCATGACGGCGCTCACGCTCCTCCTGCCCACGCGGCAGAGATAGACGATCTTTGTGCTACACAAGAATTAGCATCGATATAATACCCTGATTTAAATATAAATATAGTGTGTTGGCTTAATTATTATAGAATAAACTATTAATTTTGTAGTTTTTATTTTATTGTTTTAAAACCACTTCCACGACTTTGATAGTCTTAATTTTTTTTTCAAGGTCAAAAGTTAACGTACGCGATAACGCACATAAGAAGTCACCTTACGTTGTGTATTATTTACAAAAACTTAACTCCAAAGCATGTACTTACTTGTAGAGACAATTTTTTTTACGAAAACATTTAAAAAGTAAAAATTTCGTTTCAAATTTCGTCAAAAACATGTATTTTCCCATCAATACGGAGATAAATAAAAGACAAATCTACGGTAATAATCACGAAAAATATGCATGTAAATCTTAAAAGAACCATCTTACTGCCTCTTTCCGGTTCCGATTTTGGTTGAAAAGATGCAAATATTTTACTTATCTTGAGATATATAGGATAATAAGATTTAAAAGCATGTACATATTATTAGTTCATTGAGCATATATTTGTTCATGGCCAATGCACTTGCCAATCGAAACATGTTTTGCGAATAGAGCAACAGCGCAAACAAGTTACTTTAATAAAAGATAGCTGGACTATGTCCCTCCAAGGTGCACCTTATGGATATTATATATAATTGTGTTCAGTAGCTGCAATCCTGACATAGAAAAGGTAGAATAAAAAGTCCTTTAATGTTGTATTATGTCATATATTAAACAGCTCTTATCCAATCTACTTCTAATGTAGCCGGCCCTTTTTGTTTAACTGGCTGATATACCCCACCATACATTTGAATGCCTATACTTGTTATTTGGGACAAATCGAGTGTCTCGTTGTTGTTTACTCTTTTTCCTCTGTAGTAAGCTTTAAATTCTGAAAATGGTAGACTTTTCACAGCGAACTCGTCTTTGGGTGCCTGAAAATAACATTGTTATATATATATATGTGACATGGTTCAACTCTCATATTTAAAAAAATGTGAAAAGATAATTTATCGTTCGTTTATTTCTTAATATAAACTCTCTATCTTCGAGAGTACGAATGGATTTGAAAATTCCTGATTATGATTAGACAGATTCATGAGAAAAGCACAGCTGGCATTAACAGCCATCCTGGATGTATTTTAATCATATAGGTACTTAAAAGTGTAAACCAATCTAAATTATGATTGCCCGTATGGCGAAGGCTTAGAAAACATATATCGCCATCCAATTTTTACTCGTGGGTGTAAAAGAGTGAGAGCCGAGCATTGCACGATTGGGCCAAGCTCGCACCGGTCAAATTACCACTCCCTCATAGAAGATCGGCATGAACCAGTATTAATATGCACTGTACGGTGGGCACCCACCCAGAGACCTGTATTCCCATCCTGTTGTACTCCTCCCAATTTCCTATCATTAATCCTCTCTCTATCCCCTCTCCTTTCTTCAAGCCGGCAAGGCCTCTGCGACACTTTTATATTGTAGATGTTCAGGAACTGCGGTCGATCACTCAACATCAAGTGAACCGTCTGCCTGCTGTACCATAAAAAAAAATATCTAATGCAACCTTCAAATGCTTCATAGCAGGATACATCATGTATTCTAACTGTTATAGGTGCCTGCCCTTCTATTCACAATATAATCTTCTCAGATCAAAACTGGTGTCATGAAATAAAATATTATTTACCTACTGCTCTGTAAAAGACAAGATTTGTAATGTGACGATGTATTAACCTACCTGAAAATACTGTTCAAATGAATAATTAGGTTCATCATTTAAGCCTTTATGTCTTAATACTATTTTAAACCCGTTAAATTGTCCTTGTCCACGACACATAATTTGGAGTTTAGTATGCCCCAAAAGATCATAATACCCAAGAGCGCGAATTCCAGCAAATCCCGCTCCATTTAGTTGAGGATTCAAAAGCGCAAAAAATATTGCCCTTCTAAACTGTGTATTCTGGTGCAATACGAATACAGCTTTCGACATCCCGACACTACGAACAGTGTCTGATTGCTCCTGCCAGTCGTAAACATTGTCGTCTTTTGTAAAGTCGAATAAATAAAGTCCTTCTTCTGATGATGTTATATTGCTGTAAATAATATTATAACATTAACTACATTTCTATACGACTTAAAAGTAGTATATATATATCTACTTAAAAGTAGGTGCAGTCATAATTAAAAAAAGCACATAAAAGTTAAAAAATTATAATTGACACATTTGTTTCTAACTGAACCTGTGAGCAATGTGAACGTGACAAAGTAAATCACGTTCTTATTGAGTGTGTTAAAATAAAAAGTTTTTTGCACAATGATACCTATTGTTACAGGTCGGATTAACCTTAATGCCATAGCAATAATACATAATGGTAAAACGATTTTTAAACAATGTTGTATCGGTTTTTAATTAACGCAGGTAAACAAAAAAAAAATATTTTTTTTAATAGGAACTGTGTCTTAAATTTTCATTGTTGAATATCGTGACGTCTACCGAGGTACATATTCGACTTTATGTTATAAATAAACAAACAATAGTTATAATAAATATAGATAGAGATTAAAAAAAAATAACTATTAAAGTCATGATTGCGTTTTCTTTGTGACGGATTCAATTAGTAAAAACCAGTTTCAACGTATAATTTATTGTATTGTTGACCTACTTAATTTTAGGATTAGAAGTAACCTTCATAACGTGGTGTTGATATTTCATCTGAGACGAGAGCACGAAGACACAAGAAAAACAAATTTACTCATTAGTATTTGATTTTTATTTAAGTAGATACAAAATTAATCTAAAAATTACATGGCCGAAAATATCTATCCGAATTCATTCATAAAAATAATATAATATAGGTAACGCACCTTGTATCACACAAAACACTCATACCCTTGAGAAAAATCAGGGTGTATAATAAATAGACTTTATTTTTAAACATAATAAAGTATACTGACAACTATCACTTTATTAATACGCAGCCACACTGAACTAAGAAATAAAAATTAATCTGTTTATCTACAGAAACAATTAATGAGATGAAATATATTTACTTCACAAATATTTTGTTAGTTATACAAAGTTGTATCGGTTATCTTTATTTATTATAGTGACGTCCATTGGTATCTCGTTGGTACAACGTGCATGTAATATATCAAATTCACAATATTATTTATTTATCTATGTACTACGTTAGCGTAGCTGGGACTATGTCGTTAGTGGTAACAGTGCATGAGGTTTACAATGATCCTACTTGCAGCCATTGACCTGGCAATCAATGAACAATGGGCCATACTAACCTTCTTTGTTTCAGTATTGCATAATATTATACTTAAACATGGTAGTTATAATAAATATCAACGTAGGAAAACGAAAACGCATTTTTCCAACCAATTAATAACACATTTACTTACTTTTATCTTTTATGACAGGTCGTAATGTTTTCATCTAAATCTATTTTCATGCTTGATAAAAGCAAAGTCTTATTTCGGAGGACTTTCATGTTTTAAAATAGATAGAGGTGAAAAACTTGTTCATCGAGTTGATAAGAAATAAATTTCTTGCTCTTTGAATTCATACGTATGAATGCCTTACTACTTACCAATCATTCAAACAGGAAGTCAATACTTGCTGATCTTGATCCACGTTTGCCAGTCCTGCCATACTTACTTTACGTATATCTACAACAAGCGCATTACGTGTATAAATTATGTATATTAATTACTTCCTTTTCGACTAGATTCTCGAGTCTACTTTGACTTATAGATTACTTATAGTAATTGCAGTAAACTAAGATACTAATTCGTTAACTATAGTGAGCAGTATGGATACATTGTTGGTAAAAATCTTTCTGATTATGAGGCAGGTTGTTAAGGCCCTCCTTAACAATCTGCCTGTGTATCCTATGGGTAATTTAATGTTACGCTACAACGTTTGTGAAATGACGGGGCACATCTAGAACAATAATAAGTAATTGAAATATTATAGAAGCCAGTTTTTAGGAATTGCATATTTTGCTATCAACAAAGAGGCCTCGATGGGTTGCGGCCTGGCAGTCTCAGTTGTAGAAACCTGTAATCTAGTATAGACGTGTTTATTAGACGCGACACCTCAAGGGGTATAATCCTGAAAAAATCTTTGGAGATATTTTATTTACGTAACCCTTTTTTGTTCATTTCATATTCCATAGACTAGGTATACTAAGTGTATATAAAAACATTAAGTACTTAATAATTTGCTAAAATCCAAGTTAAGCCCAGAGTCGGCTTATTTTTACTTTTTGAATAAATAAATAAACCATAAACGAAACAACAATATCACAGCTATGTTTGTTTCCGACAAGAATCTCATCTAAATTATGATAATGGCATAATCTTGTTATTAAGTATGTAGTTGAGTAGTATAAAATGGGTCGTTCAAACTGTGACTGATAGCTTCAGAACTGAAACTAATGGTCCGAAGTGGACTTGTAGGGGTTATGTGGTTATGCGTACCTGCGGATGTGGTTGTGTACCTAGCGTCTCGAAATGAATAGGAACAGAAGTTAAACCCTATATAAACCGCACCCGAGCAACACACACATAGACAAAGAAAAGTTCGTTACTAGAGTTTGATTTTGATTTCTGTACCTATCTATTTTGTGCTAGTTTTTTTTTTACTGAACTGTTTTACCCAATATTCCCAAAAGTACGCTTACCACGTAAGCGCTAGTATATGTTTCCATATAAAAAAATAAGATAATCACTTCTAACATAGAAAGTGTTTTTAAATTACTTAATAATTTATTATTATCAGGAATTTAAAGAACTTACAAAACCATTCCGCCATGTTTTCAATATTACAGTTAAGCAATCTGAGACCTCAGATACTACACTGTTTTGGCTATTAAGCTGAAGCAATACCCCGAATAACGGTAAACAAATCATTACTTACAGATATTCACATTTTCACTTCTTATATCAATAAGGAATTTTAATACTTTCGTAAAAGAATCATAGCTGGTACCTACCTAACTAGAGACCGGATTTTATGTAGATAACTGTAAATGCATTACATATTTTTGTCTGGTTGTATTGCATAATGTTATAATTTAAATCGATTGATCATCCAAATCAACTAATAATATAAATGCAAAATTGTATATGGCTTAAAACTAAATCAATTTGATTTGTGATTTTTGATATGGATACTTTTTGATGCCTAGGGCATAAGCAATTTTTTACTGCTACTTTTTTCTACTACTTTATTCGTGTCAAAATATAATAAATTCAATGGCTTGTACAAATAAAAACACAAGAATTTTTTAAGGTCTTTATTGCAATTGATTAATAATTATGAATACAAAAAATATATGATCAAGGGTTAAATATAAATTCATAGAAATTAAAATAAAGTTGATTTTACCAACAATTAAAATACACTGAGTCATTTGTACATTAAGAACCTCAGAGGACTAAATTACCCTTATCACTTGTTTTATGACTTTAACAAAACCTTATAAATTTGCTTAAAATATATTTTATAATAAGTAAACATGTTCAAGGTCATGCACAAGTGTTGCTTTCATTCTGTTGCTTTTGCATAGTGTAGTTTACAACTCAAAAGATTTTCAAAACAATGAATATTATATGGAAAAAAAGAAATACTAAATTTTTTAAAGTCATACAACACTTCTTGCAAATTATGTCAGTAAAATAATTCTACAAATTTATTTTACAAATGACCCAGTATGTATGATGATAATGAGAAGATATAACATTCTCAACATCATATACCACTACCACTAATATTTTAAAATTTGCACTTAATTACCACCACCTGAACTAACACTATGCTTCAAAATGCCTTTGTTCCTTAGGTATCTCACAATGAATGGTGTTGAAGTTAATGTGATACCTATTCTTGCAGGTGCTAAAACTTTATGAATAGCATAGGCTATCACAAATGTCCCAGCATTTGATGTGATCATGTTAGATAGCTTCCCTTCTCCAATATTAAAATATTTCAAAACTGCTACAAGATCAACCCCACTAAAAATAAAACAAAACAATTAATTTTATATAGGCTTGCTCTTCATCAGTATGAACCTGTAAAACAATTCTAAATGTTAATCCTTACCTTGAGACAAGCACATAGCATATTCCTAAAGACATGATGGAGATGGAAACATGAAATACTATGACAGTTGTACCATATTCCTTAACAGCTTTTTTTAATTTATCTTTTGCACTTGTAGGACTATCAGCACTTGTACTCATGTTTCTTGTTCCAATGGCTATGCTTTGTAAAAGTAAAAATTAACCATAATTAGAGAATGGAAATAATTCTTTTTACAAAATTTACTATATAGAGTTACAGCAACATATTTTATATCAATTTAATAACATACCTTTATTAAACAATTTTTCACGATATTCGTTTCTTAAAGTAAGATAATGTGCTCCTTGAAGGTGATCAGACAAATACTTGTATCCTTGGCCCCATTGGGATCCTGGCATATTTAAGTGTGTATGATTTCCACTGAAGGGACTGGGTACATTGCTCTGCATAGATGAAGACAAACTTACTGCACCCCGACAATCATATTTATTAACATATGGATCTGATTGCACAGTTATATCAATTTTCATATTACTCTTATCATTAAAAGCATTAATAACTGGTCCCGAGATATCCCGTTCTCTCATCGGCGAAAACCTTCCCATTTCAGTTGCATAAATATTAACAACATTTGTAGGCAATTTAAGAGCTGTAGCTTGTGGAAACTTTAGCGTGGGCGAATTATGTAGAGGAATCCCGTACTTATTGCTACCGCCTATACAGTAAAGAAAGCAAGTTATTGTCAATACGCATGGTCATAAAACACATCAATGCCTATTGTAAACATACTCACCAAAATAAACATTAGTCAAATGATTTTGGCAACAAAAATTATTAAATCTGGAGTATACTTTATGCATTTTCGTTTCTAGTAATTATTATGTGCCGTCTACAAAACAACACAATGTTAAATAAAAAAAAAATCTTTGACAAGTATGAACTATGAAGTATAATTGCTTTAGAATAGTCTCAAGTCACCTTCCCACAAAGTTTTATGTAAGAAATAACAATTCTTTATACCTATTCAGTACACAATTTGACAGAAGACTGCAATCCAAAATACGAATGGAACCTTTAAAAATATATAATTTATTTGCCTAACTGGAAAATACCAATGTCCATGTTCACTTCCGAGAGCCGAGATCACTGACAAAAAATAAGAATGACCAAAGAGTATAGAATGACTGACATTATGGAAGAATGAATGAACAATGCATGAAAATCATCTATGCCTGACCCACAGATTAGAGTATAAAAGGCAGATGGAGTGCGCTGTGCGGCCGAAGACTCGAGTGATGCCCAAAAAGCAAATACAAACTTCAAAGACAAATATAAAAATGTTCGTCTAGTTCAGTGATTCCCAAAGTGTATATCGACCCCTAGGAGTCTATGATAACCTGCAGGGGGTCTACGTCAGTGAAAAAATCTGGGGTCCATAAAATGAAAATCGGAGTCCACGTTAGTGGATCTCAACACATACATTGATAGTACCTATTTAATTGCATCTAACTATCGTATAATATCAAAACATATACATTATTTATAAAAGTACCGATGAAGTAAAAAAATACTATATATGTTTATAAAATTGTGTAAGTTGTAAGATGTTGGTATTAGCTTTGTGGTCGCAATACATTTTGAACTTGTTTAATATGTTATTTTGAGTAGTTTTAATTAAAATCCAATTAAATAAACAATTAATAAATAAAATAAAATAAAAATTCTTTTATTGTCATATGCATGTTAAAAAATTAATACTTATTACATGTAGAAAACTGTCCGACAAAAGGAAATGGCTCAGCATTCGCTGCCTGGCAGATCATGAGATCAGTGAAAGGCAAAGCTGTTTTTCAGCCACCCCTGAATCCCTAAGATGGTATGCGGGAGCTGTGTCGATAGAGGGCTTAACATGTAGAAAACTATAAAATAAGAATTAATATACAACTTTCGTTTTATAAACCTTACAAACTAATAATCTATAACTAATAACTAATAATAATATTGTTCTATGTCACGATATGTTATGTGTATGTTTGTGGTGTATGTTGTTAAGTGTACCCGATTCCTGTTACCTGTTTATTAAAACTCTTTATGATTTATGAAATTATTTATAAAAATTGGTTTTATTTTTATAATGTGCCTTTATTTATATTATAGTCACATCTAAATTTGCATAAAAAGAAAACTGATCACTGTCGCGGAAGGTAACTCCAAAAGACCTTATCCTAACATAATTTTAACTGGATTTCTTTTCTGTATTTTTCGTTTTTATTTCTTTTGCGATTCGACGTTCTTTGGAAGAATAAAATAACAACTTTTCTTGAAATTAATGTTAATCTAACATTTGAATTGGATATTTTTTAATTCGCCGCATTTCACCGGCATAAAATGCAATATTTGTAGATAGATAATGGACGAACATTAATTCATTTTATTTAGATTTTCCGTTTCATTTATTAATTGAATATAATATTTTCAATTTTTAATTATCATTATCATTAAACTATTTTCAAAATTCGGGATAAAACACAACAAAATATGTGCTGCGCAGTCTATTACACGTACTATGGTTATTAGTTGCGGCGAAGTGGTGCGGCATGGAAAAAAGAAACACTTGCTAGAAAAAAATTGAACAAACCTAATTTAGGTGACAAAAATTTGATAAATATAATAATATAAATCAATTCAATCAATCAATTTTTATTAGTATTGGTCATAATAATATCAATTATCAACCTTTAGTGCAGTCCAAAACAAAATAAGATAGCCATTTTACGCGATATACTTTGGAATGTGTGTGTTGGGTGTAGTAGGTTTTGGCTCATATTTATATGAAACACTAGTCATAAATTATAATGCCATACAAAGCAAACATAGACGATTAGGTATAATTTTTTTCCACTGATCAAATCTGTTTCGTGCTCAAATTCAAAAGTACATACATTTGCTAGATACCCATCGTATATTACTTAGCGATAGAATAAAATACTTTAATAATGACATGATGTAGTTTTTCTATTATGGTTAAGATCCCCTCTACACTTCAGCAGACGCATGCTGCAACAGCCATCCATCGACAGATGTGTTTATATATAAAGGTTAATTGAAACATTTTTTATAAGATAAGGTACCTTTTTGTACCTTACGTATTATGTCCTCTATGAGGATACAAAACTTTAAAAAAAATTGCTTGTAAAATTAGATCTTTCACGGGCGATAAAAAAAGGGTCAGTGTACTAAAATTAGAATTAAAACCTGCGTCCGAGCCTGCCACGCGGGTCTAAAATTAGCATAGTATAACAAATAAGAGACTATATTTAAACCAACAATCAATACTTTATATTAAAATTATATTTATAACAACTTATATTTTAAATCTGATACAACAGCTACATGATCTGATGGAAAGACAATGCTGGGTAAGGCTGTATTCGCTTTCAATTCTTCCACACCAGGAAAAGGCACCACCTGTAAAGAACATAGTATATCGTAAAAGCATCTTTCAAGGTCAGTACTCAATATAAAAAATATTATACTAGTATTTGGAAATAAGAAATAAGTCAGTAAGCATAAAAACAGAATTGATTCCTTGCTATTTTTTAAGTGTTTTGAAGGAATAGGTTCCTTCAAAACATAAAAAACCAGTCTGGTTTTTTATAACCGGTAGACATTAGAATACACCAATCTAAGAACATAATAGTTAGAACTGCATATTTGGCGAGCAATAGACATTTAACCAATACATTACCAACGTTCTGATCACTATTAATAAACTCTATGAATAAAAACAAATGATAAAAACAAACTAACCTGTTGTACTTCAAAGCTGTTTTTATCATAATAAATATAGTCAAGACAATCTGCAAATCCATCAGTAAAGTTTGTATACTGAGGTGTGCCACAGGCACTTCCAAGTGGGATGCCTTGTGAAAGGCTCAGTCCAGTAATAGCTTCTTCAGGACCTATAAAATAATAATAGTACATAATCCCTGGTAGACAGCTCATCATTTATTACTAACAAGCTGATTTTTCGATTTTCCTTTTTGGCTAGAGGCCCTAATAATAGATTTTTTCGATAATAATTGAGATAATTATCGAAATAACGTGAAAAAATATTTGTCCTACAAAATATAAGATTTTGTCAATTTAATTTATCTCTAAAATATGTACTTATAACCAATATCAATTTTTAATTTAGATGAAACTCAAACCAAGATAATTGTTGGTATTTTGATAGTTAAAAAATATACTTTCAGAGATTTAAAGCTTATGTACATGTTGATTGCAAATAAGTAAAAATATAATCCCTTACATGAATTCCAATCTGGTAGAGTACTTGTAGCAACTCCCGTAGTATACAGTTTATAAATACCAGAAGATGGGTCACTATTGAAATCTCCACATAATATTACCGAAATGTGTTTGGTTGGATACTAAAAAAAGGATTTAAATGAATTGACTGTAACATGTACAATGGTGTAAAGACAAAATGAAACATTGATATAATTTGAAAGATTGGCAAACTATAAATTTCAACATTTGCCTGTGATATTTTTTAACTAAAGGTGCATATCAAATATGTTAAAAGTATGTATAGTAAAATATAAAAAAGAATAGCAAAATGTGTTGGTAAGTGCAACAACGCCTGGACCAATTTGGCCAATTCATTTTTGAAGTGTTTGTTTAAGTTCAAGGATGGTTTTTAAGGCGAGAAAAATTCAAATAATTGCCGGGTCCGCGCGACCATATCCGCGAGCGGAAAGCTAGTAATTAAATATAAATCTAAAGCAAACAAAGACCAGTTTTTTTATTTTAAATCAATCAAAAAGTTTTTTATAATTACCTCTGACTGTAGGAGCTTTTTAATATTTTCTAGCCAATGTATAACAATTCCGCCTTGAATAAGGCGAATATGATCAGCATTGGGGTGAAAATATAAATGTGTATTACCAACAACAAGTATTTTTTCATCATAGTCACAAGACTGTAAAAATGTTGCACTAGCAACTGTGGATCTGTCTAATAATCTTTCCTTCAACTTTTCATTTTTTTCTATAACATCCCATATAGGTTTTAAATATGATTCTGTTTTTATAGCTTCCGATAATAAAATTTGCTTATCCCCGATGCATCTTAAAAAAGTCTTTAATTAATATATTTCCTACAAAAGTAAATATAATATATATATATTGATTTTCATACCTAAATCGATCCTGTCTATAGAAACAGGCTAAGCCTTCAGAAACAGTTTTTCCTTTTTTATAAAATATACCTTTTAAACCATCATTTTCTAAGAAACAGCTTAAGGAGTAATTAAAAACTTTATTGTCTACCTCTTGTAAACAAAGTATATCAGCATTGTAACCTAAAAATTTAGATTAAAATAATTAAAACTCAAAAAATAATAACATCAATCACTGAAATAGAAAAGCTGTACATTTAAATTGAAACAGAGATTTGTTTAGTGTACAAAATTACAATCATTATTGATAATGTTATGTGATATTTTAAGAAAAGTATAAAAATATGTCTCTTACCCATCAACTCCTTCAATATAAGTTGTTTTCTATAGTCTATTTCTAAGGCATATGCGGGGCAATAAGGATGCAAGACAGTCCGAGTATAATCTGAATCACAATATAAATCTGCTAATATGTTGTATGATACACACCGAAAACTGAAATATTATCAGACTAAATTTAAAATAATACATACTAATGATAATGATAATTGTTCAAAGTAATTTCTGGATTAAATAGTTATGTGAGAGAAGTCTTCTTCGTATTATGACATTGAAACATGCAAATGCAGAATGACATAATATTATGTATGCACCTAATTTAGTACCAGTGGTATGAAACATGTGCCAGTAAAAAATAATATTTTAAAATATATAATTTCCAAATACAAAGAATTAACAATAAGATTAAGATACAAACCTACTATCTTGTAGCTTATTTTGTGTGAAAAGTTGTCTAGTTTCAAAGGGACATGGTCCAGGACCTGCTTCTACACAGCTTTTTGATATCACTTCTACACTAGGTCCCGTGGTGGATGCATTTTCTGAAAATACAAGATTTTTTAATATAATATAATAGTTAAAAATGAATAATTAAAATCTAGTCATAAAATTAAGATAAAATAAACATACTTATATTATTTTACTTTTAAAATTGGAAATTGAGCATAAGAAAATGTACATATATGAATTAGCTTTAGATTATTAATTAAAATAAAAAGTTTTTTTGTTAATTGATAATTGCCACTCAACACTAGGGTTGCCAACCATACTATAATAAATTGATTTAGAGTTGTTGGTTTACACCTACTCAATATAAATCAGTGTCAATAAATACCCCATCCTATAACCTACAGGAAAGAACTATAATAAATAGGATTGTACTATATATGCTACACAAAAATACTATATTTTTAACATTGCATTGTAACAAACAACTCAATTAACGACAAATCAATTTCGATTTTAAATTTATGACTTGCTTTACTTAAATTTCAATAAATGTATTATTGTTTTCATTAGTGTTAAAGGTGGCAATTTTATCATTACCCATTAACAATATCTGATCCACAAATGTTTCGCAAATTTGTCACCTCCCCCGCTAGCACAAGACTTTTGCTTAAACAGAAGATGTTATGAGCTGTCTGTGGCCACTTCTTTTCCATAAAATAGTATATGAGTAAATGTTGGCAACCCTACTCAACACACCCCAAAACCTTTGTTTATTATATGAGAGGACTTTCTAAAAAAATTAATGCCTTACTTGGAATGCATTCTAGTTTTAGTTTCATTCCTATATCCTCAGATGTTGGGGTATAGTAGAACGTGTTTGTAATAAATGTCCAATTTACGTGATTCTCACTAATATGATTTCCCTTGTCTGTAACAGCCTTAGCTTTATACCAATTGAACACACATAAACCCTTTTCTGTATATTTTGTTTCCAAATTTTCAGGATAAACAGGAAAACCGACTAAAATACACTTGGGTAAATTAAAGTTAATAACCCAAGGAGCATTAAATATTAAATCATATAGTTCATCACAGATTTTGAGTTTTAGTGGGCCCAACTGAAATAATTCAATACAGGTGTAAATGTCAGGAACCACATTATGCTTTTCATCAAATATTTGAACTAGGACATCAGACTCTCCATTTTGATCCTTCTTCTTAACCTTTTTATTTACTACTTTTTGTACATTCGTGCCAATACGGGCACATAAACTTTCAACACCTTCACTTGATTTTCTGCTTAGATTAAATTGGCGAAGCGTGTTTTTAACATTGAATAGAAATGAAATATCAATTTTATCTTCATTTTCAATATGTCTAAAATAACATTTGTTAAGGTTCATATTGTTTTTTTTTGATAAATTAATAAGTGTATGGATATGTCGTATATATTTATTTAATCCATATATCATAGCGATTCTATACGTAAAATATTTAATATCATTTAGACAATAAAATAAATTAATTAATAAATATTATTATAGATTGCAGGTTATGATTTAAGAATGTAAATGCAGCATGACATTGACTGACGGCTAGACGTTTGTGTTACCAACTTCTTCAATTAATATGAAGCTCAAAGATCTATCATCAAGTTACATCTATTCGTATGTCTGTTTCCATAGTACATATATACCGCTGAAATGTTTGTCAAAATCATGGTTACTAATTATTGTTATGATTTATAAATTGAACGCTATTGATAAATGGCAACAATAATGACAACGTAATGACAACGTGTCATGTTTTGTGTACGTGTAGCACGATTCTCGACTCCCGTTCGCCCAGTTGACGTCTTCTGAACTAGCACAAGTTATTGCAAAGCAGGCAATATATCGTATAACGTGTATTAAAAGTTAATTTATACTTATAACATTAAGATGGTAAATATCCCTAACATATTTTGGTAGTGATCTTGATTTCATTTAATTCATATTAATTGTGATATTAATTTTAGCCAGCTGCTCCGAGTTCTACTTCGGTGGGATCAGGCGGTCGTTCGCCAAGTAAAGCATCGATAGCTCCAAGAGCATCTAGCGGTGGCACTGTAAGGCAACGCAAATCTACGACCACAACAACTGCTGCAAGAAGCCGTACTACTGGCGCCGGATCTGGTGGTATGTGGCGCTTCTACACTGACGATTCCCCTGGCGTTAAAGTGTGAGTAAACTTATCTTTACATAATTAATTAAGGTAAAGTTTTTGTTTGTTTGAACACACATATATCAGGACCTTCTGGTCCAATTTGAAATATCTTTTCGAAGTCGCGCGGAACAGCTGGTACACAAATAATAGGGTACTTACTTTCTGGATTCCAATAACATTTCAACTCACCTTATACTAATTTAATTTTAATTCTTTATTTTTCAGGGGTCCTGTGCCAGTATTAGTGATGTCACTACTATTCATTGCCTCAGTGTTTATGCTACATATCTGGGGAAAATATACTAGGGCTTAGATATTGTTATGAGACTTTGAGGAACTATCGATTTGAAAGAAGTGTGAATATTTAAGTTATGAGTGATGTAATATTTGGTGAATTTATTATATTTTTATGTTACTTTGATCTTTACTTTTATTCTAGATGTAAGATTATGTAATAAATGAATAAAAACAATTTTGAAAGTATTCTTTTTTGTTTCATTAGATGTGTCATCTCTCTGAAAATTCAAATTTTTTTTTTATAAAATTCTAGAAAGCTAACTTATATTATTTATAAATAAGAGATGAAAGGTATCCATACAATAAACTTAGAATCATAAAAATTTGGAACATTTATATGTTGTGCCTGTACAATTAATTGTACATAAATAAGAATAAGAAGAGTAATATTTGATTCATGCATAAAAAAAAGAAATGCAACTGAAAAAATATTTTTGTTTTATTTATAGAGGTAAGTACATTTAGCACTGGTTCTTATGTTTACAAATACATTTAAAAAAAAGTAGAAAATAATATTTACATACACTAAATATCAGCCTTATATTTAATCTCAACTTATCTTATTTAGCTGTCAGTTATGGACAAAAAAAGCACTTAGAAATATAATTGTTAAAATTAATTATTATAATAATGAAAAAATAATACTATAACAACTAAAAACTTTCATTAATAAACCAGTCATCAAAATAGAGAGCTAAACACAAGTCACTATATCTTAACAATGAGTTTTACATAAAAAAAAAGTTTTAAGGTGGGCCATCCTTTCACCTAGCATACTTGTTTATATAATATAACAATTTGTTAATTTACACATTTTAGGTTTAAGAGATATAGCTCGGAGAATACTGAGCAATTCTTTAATTAAGAGCCCCAAAGTTGTACCATTCTGCCATTAGCACTTTTCTAGTAATAATAATTACTGATTTTTCTGATTACCATTATGTTAATCTAATACTTCAAACAAAAATACTTAATACACAGTACTTAATATAGGCTACATCTTTATTCATCTTCTAGAAAAATATTTTAAACTTAGAAGTAATTATTTGTAAACCAGGTAGTTGGATATGATTCAGTTAGTAAGGTACATCAAGAAATTAATCACACATATGCTTCAACACGTCTTCCCCTTATTCTGTCAAAAAATTGATGCCAAGATACTAATGTTTTACCAGACCAAATCCAAAAGCTTGAAGTTATTCCAACAATCATAGTCATTAGGTATTTGATAATAAACATTTCAAACTTGGGTCTATCAGTTTCTTGATTGGTAAAGGGACATGGAATTGAATACTGTGGTGAGGAACACATGTCACGGTGCCATGTTAACATCCATGAATCAAAATGTGCTTGTTCATAAAATAAACAAGCAATAACAATTAAAGCAGGAACTGTATAGAGTACTCCAAAGATACCAATCCGAATCATTAGCTTTTCCAATTTATCTGTTTTTGTTCCATCATGCTTCATCACAGTCCTGATTCTAAATAAAGACACAAATCCTGCTAGCAAAAATATTGTGCCCAGGACTAAATATGCACATAATGGAACCAGCACAAATCCCCGAAGAGCTTCTGCATCCCATAATCCTACATAACATACACCTGATAACACATCACCTGCAAAGAACAAAAGGCATTAGTAAGACTCACAATATTATCACATATACAAGTAACCTACTCAATTTAATTAATACTAACCATCCACATTGCCCATAGCTAATATTGATATAGTTTTAACTGCAGGCACTGCCCAAGCAGCCAGATGAAAATATTGTGAATTTGCTTCAATAGCCTCATGTCCCCATTTAAGACCAGCTGCTAAGAACCATGTTAAGGTTAGTATTACCCACCAAATACTTGAGGCCATACTGAAGAAATATACAATCATAAACAAAATAGTACATGGTTCATGTTTTGTTCCTTGAGTTATAACAGAGATATTGGGTAGTCTTGTACCACTAACTGTCATAGGGAAGGGACCTTGACAACTGACACTATCTCCTGCTCCCCAACCCATGATGTATGCTGCAGCAACCATCAAATAGCATACTGACAGAAATATAATTGGTCTTTCAGGGTATCTAAACCGGTCAGTGTCAATTAAAAATGTAAGTACGGTGAAAAGACAACTCGAAGCACATAGTGTTGCCCATATACCAATCCATAATCTGGCAAAATCTTTCTCATCTTTGCTAAAAAACATACCATTACATGGTGCACCACAGTCATATTCTATTTTGTCTCCAACTTTTAGAGAATACTCTAAATCTAGGTTTTTTGGAATTTTAAATTGAACTGGGCATACAAATCCATAATTTTTAGCACCGCGAAGTTTAGTGGGATCTCTATCAATATTTGACTTATACTCCACTTTTGGAAGCCTTGTTTCTGATGTTTTGCGGGATACTTGAGTGACATTGTGATCTCCAAAACATATGACATTTTCATCTGTTACAACGGGAAATCTAGAACAATTAAGATGTTCCGGCCAGGGAAACCCAAATCGTGTCATCGATACATTGCAATCCAGTTGAACAGTTTCACATAAATGGCGACATGGGGGTATCGGTGTGTCTAGTATAGTGCAAACAGGAGCATAAACCGAACATAGAAAAGATTTTAAATCGGGTGAACAATTGCTCTTTAAAAACGGTGTAAACAAACTGTAAACTTCTGAGCCCGCATCTTCTTGTTTTGTATGATCTAACAAATTTGGAAATATCGTTTGATTATAACGTATTTGCTGGCAAAACGCAATTGTTATAGGCTCACAGCGCCCATGATGAGGCAAGGTATCCCCTTGATAAACAGTAACACGTGAACTTTCGGAAATAACAAACAAAAGGAATAATGCATGTATAAATAACATCCATATTCTTCCCATATTCAATGAATTGCTTTACAATCTTGTGTATTACTTATGCACATTTAGTTAAGTATATAGTATCACTCATTATTACTTTATCCTTTATTCTTTGTTAAATGAAAAACATTTTTATCAAAAATACCGTAATTAAATAAATAATTACGATCAGCACAAATTGACGCCCATCGCAATGTTTTTTTACTAACCATTAACCAAAAGGTATAGATATAAATGGTACTGTCTAGAGAAATATCTATGGCTAACAATCCTTGGCAGCAGGGCTTGAAAACGTTACCAATTCACAATAAAATTAACGTTAATTAACGGTATTTCCATAGAGATACTGTCA
>LQNK01000106.1:144845-220767 GCA_001586405.1 Phoebis sennae
ATACTAAAATAAAAAAAACAAGAAAATATATACTGTAATAAATGAAAATAATAAACTAAATTGAAAATGTTCTGTATAAAAGGAAATGTGTCGCTATATTTGGTATAATAAGTTTTAATACCTTTGAATCAATATATATTTGTTAGTAGCGGATTTACTATAATAAAATAATATTTTAGATTTATTAGATTACTATTAAGTTGATTTTGTTCTCAATAATACAAAGTAAAGAGTAAAGATAGCATAAATTATCCACAGGCTCACACTTTTTGTTTCTGGCAGTTCATTGTAATAAATGTCATATGCAAAATATAGTATTTTCAAAAATTGTAAACATCAATGATAACTGAAACCGAGTTATATTAATTAAATTGCGAATACATTTTATTACAAAGGTGAAACACTTGGGTACTAGGTATTATAATGATATAAAGCCTCCTATTGAATTTGGTCTTACTATAAAGACAGTAGATGTAGATCAGTACATTAAATTATCTCTTAAATTTTGCATTGATCACATTTAACCATTAAAATGTATTATTTTATTAAGTTAGTTTATCTGGTACTATTGTTCCAACCTTAATTAATTAACGTATAAATATTAATATATAGGTACACCAACTTGAAGGTAATAAACATCATGGATTTTGGAAATGAGAATCTTGATTTTATTAAGTTGATAAACATCAAAGGCAATGTTGACAATATTACTCCACACAAAATAGCAGTTGTTGCGTTTATAAGAGAGTATGGATTGTTAAAAGTTGAAGGTACAATATTTTAAATTTACTGATTATTAATTCTTTATCATAACTACATGTTCTAATTAACATGATCCAATTTTTCCAGCAAAAGATATGACTGAACGGACAATGGCCCCTAAATATAGAAAAGATTTCTGTATTCTAGCTCTAAAATTAATACAGGTTAGTGATTTATTTTATACTAGCGACCCGCCCCGGCTTCGCACGGGTGCAATGCTGATAAAAACCTTCCTCATGAGTTACTCTATCTATTAAAAAAAACCGCATCAAAATCCGTTGCGTAGTTTTAAAGATTTGAGCGTTCATAGGGACATACAACATGACACATGACAGAAAAAGCGACTTTGTTTTATACTATGTAGTGATTAACAATTAACAATAACAATATTGTGCTATGCTATATGTAATATAAACCTTCCTGTCAAATGAATTTTCTATAAAAAAATACATGATAACTTGTTGGGTAGTTTTAAATATTTAAGCATATAAACAGCAAAAACTGACTTTTCTTCTACATAGTGATATTATGTAGTAACAGTTACAATGATACCTAGTTGAATACATATTTTTAAATAAAATGCATTTTTATTTTCAGTGCCCTGATATGGAGTTTAAAGAATTAGAAGCTTTGCTCACAGATGGACGGTACAATTTGTTGAGCGTTCATTTACAGAATTTCTGTGTTCGTTTACAAAATATTTATATCAATGGTGTTAATGCCTTAATGGACTGTGTTACTTCAACAATTGATAAGCTTATGATATCACCTTTGATTGAGCAAACTGAGACGAGCCCATGTATCATTACTAGATGTAGTGTATTAGGTAAAGGATTAACTATTATTATTTTGTTATTATATTTTTAATATTTATCCATAGCTTGAATAACTACTTATCAATCATGCTAAAAAGTTACTCTAAACCTTTAACTGCCACTTTTTGAGTTACATTACACATCATCATATTTATGACCATATAGACCCTTTTTGTGTGATAGAAATGAAAATAAAAAAAATATATATTTATTGTTCTTAGTACAGAGAGCACAACAGCTGATTTAAAGTGTGTGGTTAAAAGATTAACTACAAAGCAATCATCTACTATTATATCTACATTTATTTCTAATTAAATAGTATTGTTCTCTTATAATTTTGCAGGGTTTTATCTACGCAGAATAATGCTGCACTTGGATAAGCTGACATTTGTTCAGCTTGGTTCATTATATAAATCATTTTGTCAATATTATCAAAAAGGGCGACCTGGTCTCATGATGAGATCACTCAGTAAGGAGGTATACTGTTACTAACTTTATATGCAAGACAATTTGAATTATATAGCTATAATAACTTTATTTCTTACAGAAACTTAACAATACTGAATCACAGAATTTAACAACATCAGTAACAGATGAATCTAGACCGCAAGAGATTTTGTCGAGAGTTAACATAGAAAGAGACAAGTATGTAAAATATTATTGTTTTAATACAAAAAACAATTAATTTTTGTCAATTTTGTTAAAACTTAGAATTTGAAGGAGGAAACACTCAATTTGTTTATTTTGTTTTAACAAGCAACATATTTCAGTGGGTTTGAAGAATGCCAATGGTCTCGCAAACAAGCCGAACTTTTCACAGCGCAGCAAGCTAATTTATTGCAAATTAACCCAAAAATGGCTTTACCACCAAAGCAACTTCAAAAAATGATCATGCAAATTATAAATGATATACCGGAGTACCCAGATGTGGTATGTAATTTATATACCTTACAACATGTGAAAAGGCAAATTAATTTTTTATTCATTCATACATTTGTACAATGATATATTAATTGAATATGATTTTTTTTCAGCATTTTCTCAGTTTTTTAAATTGCATAAGAATGAAAGAATTCTGTGGAGCACAAGAGTCATTGTATAATTGTTTTGACAGAGCTGTATTCAGTGTCTGCAGCAGTAATGCAAATAATGATAGAAATAAAAATTTTCGATATGCAGCACTTAACCGTGCAGCTATGCACACACAGTTTGGACACAAGTAAGAATGCATATATGCCTTTTAAATATTTTATATTTATCATATGTTTGCCTTGATTCTGGTAACAATAGTTACAAGAACACATACATTTTTGATAGGACTATATTAAAGCCAAAATCAATTGGTTGCACTTTAAGTTTTAAATTAAACTGAGAATTCCTATTAGACATGTTATTAATAAATCAATAAACAATATCCTTAAACAAAAATTAAACACATAAATTTATTACAATCTTATTTGAATAATTACTAACAACCAATTCTGGATACATTGTTCTGAGTCTCTTGTGGCCTTATGTTAAAAGTTGTTTTTGGGTAACATTTTCCTTGCAATGGAGGGTGTGCGGGAAACGTTAGCAACAGCGCATGAGGCGAGTGAAGAAACTTATTTCCATCTCATTTGAATGATGACTAGTGGCCTCTTTTGGATAGGTAGTTTTGAGTAGGTGCCCTTATGTTAAAGGCTCATTGCGTTGCAGTTTGCTAGCAATGGAGGGGGTGCGAGAAGCGTTGGCAACAGCGCAAGAGGCAGGCGACAACGCGTGTCTTGCGCACGCAGCCGCGTGGGGCGCGTTGGCGGGCGGGCGCGCGCGCCGAGCCGCTCTCCTCGCGCGCGTTCCCAGCGCCCCGCGAGCCGCCGCCGCCGCTGCGCAACTTATGGCGCAACATGCGGCGCTCAACGCTGCCAAACCGGCTGAAGTTTTTAACGTAAGATTTACTACTGAAAAACAATGATTCCCACAATGACCCATCATTTCAGTTTTTATTTTATGTATAAACAAACAAACACATCATATCATATAATAAAATTATAGCGTATAGATTATGCATACACATTAGTGATTACTATTCAACCCCAAAACTACCACATACTAATAATAGTTCGGATACTTGATATACATATTCAGATTATGCTCAGATTTATACATTACATATTGTAAAGGTAATGCAGTTTGTAAATAACAATATTTTTGTAAATTTCAGATAATATCGAAAGGAGATTCTATAAATTACCTTCATTCAATGACGGATTTGACCATGGCAGGCCTGGCAAACACTGCAGCACTATGGAGCCTTTACGGGAAAACCGAGATGGCATCTACAAATTGTCAACTGCTGCTTAATTTTAATACCAGTAAGAGTCTTTTTGTTATTTTATTTTAATTATTTTTATTTGTTCATATTTTTGAAATCCTTAATCCTTACTAACATCAGCTGCCGGTTTCACCCCCGTATTTCTCACGTTCCCTAGGAATTCCAGGATAAGAACTGTCCTATATATTCTATGCCCTTTTTCGGGTTTCTAACAAACCTATACAAAACTACATCAAAACTAGTTCAGTGGTTCTTAACTGCTGTTAAGAAAAGCCGAAAAAGCCGAAAAAAGACAGTTTGGTACAGTTTGGTTCTAATTTTGATTTTATTTTTAATTTTAATTGTATTTGAATAAATAAATAAATAAATTTTTAATTTTAATTTTGATTTTGATTTTAATTTTGATTTTGATTTCAATTTTAATTTAATTGTATTTCTTTAATTTTTTTTAAATTAATATTCATAATTGTAATTTTACTTAGTATAACCGATGTATAAGTTTTATCCTAAAAGGGGCTCCGCAAGACAGGCTATGCCTAGTGCGGGCCCATTGACAAATTGCTACAATAATGCATATACTTTAAGTTACTAATCTTTCTGTTATTATCTAAAATTTATGTATTCCTTTTGTAACTTAAAGAAATAAAGTTATTTTTATTTTATTCTATTTAGACAGGGTAACTTTAGTAAGGTTTAAAATATGATTTTTTAAATAACTTGAAACCCTACATATATAATTTACGACGGCCGAACCTAGGGTTAATAATTAACATTACAAGGAGGATAACTAATATTACAAGGAGGACATATTTGATTATTTGTTAGATTGAATAGGCTTCGAAACTACTGGACCAATATGAAAAATTATTTTATCATTAGTCTCCTCTTATCCCTGATAAGCATAGGCTATATTATGGATGTTATAACTGGTGTATTAAAGGTGTTTAACATCCTTTAGAAAGTATTTTATATAAAATATAAAGGGTTAAAATGTTGATATCGTTTGCAGAGTGCAAGGTGGGCGTGGGCAGCGCGTGGCAGTGGGGCGACACGAGCGCGACGGCGGGCGCGGGCGCGGTGGGCGCGGCGGCGTGGCGCGGCCGCATGGCGCTGGCCACGGCGCTCGCCTCGCACTTCACCTCGCCCAGCGCGCGCGCGCTCTCCCTCCGCCACCACGCGGCCTACGCGCTCAGGGCCGGTACGATCAACAAATATTTATACATTCTGATTCTATGATGATTATCAAAAATGCTGAAAAGAGTTTATGTCCCATTCATAGAATAAAAGCTTTTTGCAGGCAAGCGGAGCATGTGGTTCAACTGATGTTAAGTGACTGACCGCAGCCCAAGAACATCTATAACATCAAAATCATACGCCTTGCCGGCTTCTAGGAATGGGAGGGAATGAGGAGAAGATTAATTATGTGAATTTACCCTTTGTCGCCTCTTACAAAACCGATAAACCGAAATGCGGTGGCGACACATGGGTAAAAAACTATATTATTCACTATAGTATAAATATACATATTTTGTTATTATTCTGTGAATGGAACATAGAATTATAGCTAAAGCATAGAAGGAAGGCTAAATAACAAACTCGATATAAGATTTGCTGTGTTTTAAATCATTTGTTGAACAGATGTTTAACTTTTTTGTAGTCAGAATGAAAATATCTTAGTAATTTTTGGTTTATATTTCTATTCTTCTTGTTTTTTGTTCTACAATAAATCAAATAACTTCACAAGAGTGCCATATATTAGTGCATATAATAAATTTATCAACCCTAAAACGACAGTGTAGCTTATAGGTATGAAAAATGAAGTCATACATGAGATGAATTTCTGTACCTATTTTGTTATGTATGATTTAAATTCACATTCAAGGCACACACGACGATACATAATTGTCTAAAAGTTTTGCTTCACGAGCTATTACACTTTTTCTCCATTATTACTTGTGCAGATTGAAAAGACAACATTTATATTACAGGCAAGTGGGAAGATGCAGAACAAAGTATTCAAGAATTAGCATCATTTGACAGATGGGAAAGTCAGTTGTTGAAAGCAGAAATGTATTTCTTAAAAGGCGATCCGACCGACGCTCTAGAAACGCTTCAAGATATTTTAGACTATTGTAAAACTGAAGACGACAGCCTACATTATATATCTCTTAGATTAAAAGCAATGATAATGACATCAGAAGTACAACACTCATTTAGCAGCATTCAGTCAACCAATATAATGTTACTGAATGAAGCTTTATGTCTTGCAAAAAAATATCACATGCATTTTCTAGCAGCTACTGTAGAAATGCATATAGCAAATGTGCAACTGCATATGGGTTGTTCTAAAAATGCTTTGATTCTCGTTCGAAAAGTTTTACCCTTAATCATGGAGAATGGCAGCGCTTATGATGCGGCAAGAGGTCAGTTTTAAAAGTTAACATTTTAAAATATTTTATGGTGATATTATAAAATATACTATATATGTATAGTTCTTATATATTTAGAGACTTATAAAAAAATACATGTCAGTCCCATCATACCAAAGACTTATCTATGAAACACATCTTATTGTAATACAGTCCATCATAAATCTTACAAAATATCTAAACATATCATCTTCTGGTAACTTTAATGAACTAAGCACTAAACCTACTTCCCATAAATTGGCTTCAAACAGGGTCAAAATCCAACTTTTTTATTTGCAGGTATGCTGCTGTATACAAAGTGCCGAATAGCAACAGTATCACCGGCTGGGGATGCAAGGCTTCAAGTATTGCAATCTTGTTGTGGTGCTTTGGATATAGTCAAAGAAAATTTTGCTAAAGTCGGCGCACATAGTCGCCTATTACAAGCTTGGTATTTACAGGTAAACAATAAATTATATTTTTAAGGGGGCGCATGGCTCTGGGAATCCTATAACTTCTATAAATAAAGAAAATCAGCATCTTGATGATGCCGCCTTCACCTTCCCATTTTTTACTCTTTCTTTGGCAAATATTTAGGGTATCGTCTAATTCTACGAGTACATACTTAAAAATTTTAATTTGTGCGTCCCGGATTTTTGGAAATAATTAAAAAATGTATAATTTTTTAGTGTGTAATTTGGGGTTAGTGAATTGTGTGCGCCGTAACGAAATCTTGTGTCATAAGATTCCGCCGCGCTGGGGGCATGTTTGCCTAATGAAGAATGTTAACAAATTTTGATTTTTAGCTTTTCATATTTTTTTTTAACTAAAAAATACTGTTGAAAAAATTATTTTGTTACGTCAATTAGTTTTTGATTTATAAGCAAAACAAATCGTAATCGCCCGACGCGGCGATTGCGGCGGTGTGACGTCATAAAAGAGACAGCTCATGCGCTCGCTATAGCGCTTCCCACACGTACTATAGTTGCTGCGAAGTAGCGCGGCCCGCGCGGCGTCTGTTTTGTGACGTCACTAGCGGTCACGTGACTTAAGCGGAACTCGAAAGTTTAAAAGCTTATAAAATGAAAACTACTTGGTATTTTTAACTGCCACAAAAACAGTGTATTTGTATAGGTACAAGCTATACTGTAACAAACCTTCAACCTATTTGGCATACCTAGTAACATTCTCCATTGCTGGATATCTGAAACTTGAGGGCGTGCATTTGGATTTTTAGCTATTAATTTATGTATTATTGAGTGGACTTACACCAAGAGATTTTAATTAAACGAATGTTTTTCAACACACATGTACAAATGATTTAGTATGTAGTAGGTTTATGTTATCTATACTAACATTTTTAAAGTTTGTTAAATTACGAAACTGGGTGGATCTGAAAAATTCTTTTTAATCATGATAATAACACCGAGGAGGCTATAGACGTGGTCCCCAGAGAAACCGCGTGGCAAGGCTTTTAGAAACATATATATATTTTTTTGCATACACTTCACAAGCATAGGGGCGTGGAAATGTATGTAATTTGTTACTAAATCTTATTTCGCTCGAAATATAAATAATATATTAGTAACATGTAAAGGATCTATATTTTGTTCCAGGCTCAGCTGTACCATGACATAGGTAATATAGCGGCGCGCAATCACTGTGCTTGGAGGTTCAGGGAGTTGGAAACGCAACTTCCTTCAGAATCTTTGCAAATGTCGCACATATTGTATTAGTCAAATAGGTGATAATAAATTATACTCGTATAGTCCTTTATTCATTTGGTCGGTATATATAAATACCGGTATTACCAATAATTTCGAGGATTTATTATCTAACCTTGGAATAAAAACTACATTTCAGTGTATTTTTTTATTAATTAAAAAATTTAAAACTAATACAATCTATCGTTCAACAATGCCTTTTGTACAATTTCAGACATTGTTGTTTTAATATCTCTGCAAAGCACTTCCGCAACTAATACTTTAGTATCACTTTGCACATCAGATTGCACGTATGCGCCTTCACCCAAAATATTAGTATCATTCCAACAGTGGCCCAGTGACGCTTGTGATTCACAAATTCTTCCTAACTGCAATAACAATGACGTTATATCTTCTAATAGAGAAGGAAAAGCCGTACATATTCGTACCAGAGATTTTAACACCGGCTGGAATAATTCCAAGCGCAAGTCACTCGGTAAGACAGATAGTAAAGTAGACAGGGTATTAACGCACAACCTTGCTATAGACATCGCTTTCGGTAATGCATACTGGATTGATAAATGTGACACTAAATCAACTGCGAAAATTTGCTTTTCCAGTGATGCTTGGCTCAAAAGTTCTGGTATAAAATCTAGACAAATATGCATCGAAGGTATACCCTGCACCGTAATCGGCAACAATTCCTTTGGATATCCTTGAAAATGCACAAGTTTCGCTAACGATGGTTCCGAAATAAATATTTGATGAAGAAATGAGCAGATAATACTTCGAACTTCTCTTAATGACCACATTAATTCTGGTTTCGTCTGATCTTCAGATGTCTCGAGACACGCTTCCAATAATATTTGAAGTGCGGCACTTTCTTGCGCAGCTACTAAAGCGTTTTTTAATTCTTCTCTTTCTGAATCAGATGTAAGTTGGCCACTTTTTTCAAGAAGCGGTTTATCCAGCAAATGACGACTTAGCTGGCACCTAGAAGCCGCTAGACTAGCTTCCAATATTCTCAAAATTATTTTCAAAATAGGTCCACATCTAAATACTCTTATATCACATCGTAAAACTTGCAGAGGATCAACAAGAACATTCTCCTGTGTGACAGTAACAGATTTAGCATAACCATTGATATCCAAAAGTGCATTGATTGTCATTATCCAAAGGCATCGAGGTAAAACTGTATTAAGTCGAAGCCATACTTCTCGATAAAGTTCTTGAATGTGACGCGGAACACTCTCTCCTAAAACGCTTTTAACGTGTTTTACAAATATTTCCGCAAATGGCCAAATTTCTGTAGGATTTTTGCTAAGCATTGCTTTTAAGATTTTTCCTGTTTTATATGGATTTATTTCGATACTTTCAAAAGCTTCACTTATGAATGCTTCAGATAAATTAACATCGGCTTGATGGCGACAAGAATCACCAAATACTTGGTCATCCATCCAATCATCTACAAGGGACAACTGTGGAAAATGAGTAGCTAATAAACGCAATAGTGGGCTGAAAAGGCCACCATAACTTAATTGATCCTTTTGTGCTTGATGTAATAAATATTTTATAGGCAACTCGGAAAGAAATGCAGTGGAGTAGCTTTTTATTTTTCTACCATTAGCAATAAGCATGGCTGCATTGGTTAATCTCACATCTTCATAAAGTAACAGATAATAGATCAGAAGTAGTTGGGAAGCTAATGTTGGTTTCTCTATATTAATTTCAACTGATGATTCACCATCAATTTCCATTGCCGTAAAAGATTTATTTTGTATATCAAAGTTAACTCCAAAGATAGAGTTTCTAAATACCCTTTTTATTTCCTCCTCAGTTATTGGCTGATTGAAATATTCATTTGAGCCCTTATTATTGACGACCAAAATCGAATTAACATAAACCTCAACCAGAGCGGGCATAACAGGATGTAAAGGTGCTGTACAATTGCAAATTTGACAATAGATCCAATTTTTTATGGGGACTTTGTGCTTTGAGAATGCCCTCGACTTTAGCAGCTGATGAATACAATGAACTGGTAAATAACCTATTATATTACTGTTAAGATTAGCAGTTACTGGAACCTTGACGGCATGAGCAGTTACAACCTAAAAATAAATAAGAGGTTAGTTGTAAATTCAAAAAACTTAAAATTCAAATATAATTTGTGCTTTATCAATGTACCTGCTCTGTAAATATTTCTTGGGTAAATGCTTGCTTAATGCGCGTGAGATTGTTAGCACGAACAGGTACTCTCATACCTAATGTTGCACATACAAGTTCACCAACTGCAGCAAGTTGACCAGAGTGAAAATGGATGGCAATTAAGAGAAGCATTTCGCCAAATGATGCTGTGAAACCTGAATTGCTGAAATTGAGAAAAATAAATTATTTAACAAAAGAGTGGCTGGTTAGGTTAATTACAGTATTATGTTGATATCCCTTTTTACTTTTGAAACAACTTAAAAAAATGCATTTTATAATTACCTTTCAAAATATGCTTCTTCTTTGACCAACCATTGAACCCATTCTATTGCTTTCTTTTCATGCTCTGGTGCAGCTGGAAAAGAAAATATTTTAAATTACTCATATATAATGTGTAAAAATGATTGAATGAATAGATAAAAGAGATATTTTACTCACCCATAAGAGATGGACAGGCAAGAATCATACAAAGACTCAAAGATACAAATCTTACACCAGCTGCAGTGGGAGGTGGTTTTTGTGTGACAAGTCTTAAGAGCCCAGATACTTCATCATCCTGAAATTTAATTCCAGCAATACCACGAAGAGCACAGTAGAGGCGTAAGAGAGCAGATGCATCTACACCAGCTGATGCTTCTTTCAATCTATTAAGCAATTCTTGACGTAGTTTTATAAGAGCTGCATGACCATCCCCTTTTCCCCTTTTATGAGAGTTTCGTAAGAAGGGTGCAAACCATGACCTTGTACTTTGATCTGATCCCAATAGAAGGCTTGACATGAATGATACCTAAAATATAACAAAAATATGGGTTTAATGTCTTTTGATTTATAAATATATCTCTTGATCATAATTATCTGAAACAAATTTAAATGACAAAGTAGTGATCACCACAAGTGTGCCAAGACATTTGTACAATTCAATTAAAAAAGACAAAATGATCAATATTATAGCCAAATTTAAGGAAGCATCTCAGTAGACATGACTGCTTGATCTATCATTTGGGAAAACTAGTGCTGCACTAATTCTTTTTAAAAAATCTCAATAATTAATTAAGTAAATATAATATTTTACCAAGTCATCTTGATGGTGTGTTAGGGTGAGGTTAATAAGGAGGGATGGTAAGCGAGATGCTGATGCTGCTTTTGCTCGAATAGATGCCGCCATGTATGGGCACATTGCACACAATGTTGAAAGTGCTTTTGCTCTGATCCCTCCCTCTTCACCCCTTTCAGCATTCATTACAAGTGACTCTGCAACTGAAATCAAATGTATCTATTACCTATCAATAGAAAATCATAAGCCAACTGTAGTAACTCATGAATATGCATATACTAGGTAATCATAACAATATGTCAAATGTTTAAAATACATCTTCTCTTATAGTCCATTAAAATGTTACATTTATTTGGGCTAATCTTGGATATGCCGCAGGGCGCAATTTTATTTTTTAGATGTCAAGATGGCAGCTGCAGGACCAGGATTGCCTCCACCAACTTGGATGTAACTTTACACTTAACCCATCCTTGATATCTAAAAAATAAAATGGTGTCCTCTGACAAATGCGAACCCAAATGTAACTTTCCAATGGACTATTACCATTTAAAATAAATTATGTAGATAAAATCATACCATCTTGGAGAGTGTCGGGCATGTTAGCCACCACCCATGATATAATTATTGGACCCTTATTAACATAAAGGAGAACTTCAACAATATCACATATGTTTAATAAATTTGGTAATTCTGCAAGACTTATACAAATCACATCTGTTATTTCTTCGAGATAGACATCATTATCAAATAGTTCAGATGGTTTAACAGTACATTCTGTATTAGTGCCCCTATTTTGGTTATATTCAGTTAATTGGGCTTGCATTTGCAGCAATTCGGATAAAACTAGCCTCACTCTTCTAGCTGAATCTGATTGTTCAAAGTCATTTGCTATTCCATTTACAATGTTCTGGATTAAAAATGACTCCGTTGTTTGTGTGCCATTTTTTTGTCTGGAAGAAACAGATATTTCAGAGCCTTATATAAATTATCACAAATTATAGTTATTACATATAAATCAATAATGATTGTTATACACTAAGCACTTACCTCATTTGTTGCTCTTTTTTGAGGTCTACTTCTAATGCATGAAATTCGATGGAAAGCAAGGAAACTATGAAGTTCACCAAGTCAATACCTGACAATAATGTTAATATATCTTTTTTAGCTTCAGCACAATATCTTGTCACATCTAATGGAGATATGAGTGCCATTCTTACAAGACATGGTATGATTGGTCTTATTTCCTCCGAGGTACACTTCGTAAGTGTCTCAACATCTACGTCTTTCAATGCTTTGAAAACGTGCGGTTGCACAGGTTTCATGAATATGCTCTCCATTTTACTAATTTTTCAATTAAATAAATCATCTATGCACCAACGTTCATTTTAGATCTTTAACTCGACACATCAACTAAGTTATAGGATCCTAAAACACAACATCTTATGCTTTTGAAGAAATAGGGAATGCCTTTTGCATGAAGAGTGATGTAATTTTATCTAGCTGATAATAGGAAAATGAGAAAAGTATTTACAAATAATTAATTAATCGCAATATCGTTTAGTTGGCCAATGCCGCCAGTGCAAACTCACAACAAGAACCAATAAATTGGATAGACTTTGACATGACTTTGACGTTGACATATATTTGTCTTTTAGGTTATATATTACCTATATGGGAGTAGGGATTTTGGGTGTTTCTAAAGACTTGAATACTAATAGTATAAATGCATATATTGTACTGTGCATAATAATAATTATTATTTTCATATAATTTTAGGTTTTCATTATGGTCTTTGGCACAATTTTTCAATTTCAATTTTTCTGTGGCAAACGCACAGTTACGGAGTCCATATTTAGAGAAATGGATGAAAAACAGCTTCCTTGCCGATATCTAGTCAACCATTAATTATTATTTTCTTTAACCTAGCCTTTTACAGGTGGCTATTGTACGCATTGGAGTCATTATTAGTATAGAAAATGCGATCCGAAAAATATGGATCAATGGACGCACTTATGTGTCTTTCCATTCCATTTTCCTAAGAATATTACAATCCGTTAAATATTATCCATGTTGGGAAATTAGATGTAAAAAACTTTACATAATAAGTTCCTATACTTTGTATTTCTCAACACAATAAAGTGTATAAATAAATTATCGATATCGACATGTGGACGTTTAGCTTTATGGAAAATTATATAATATAATACCTCCACTTTGGCCTATGACATTACTTTGCAAAAATGTACATGCTAATATATACTATTGATCACTGAAATAATACAGGATGCATATCTTATTTGCAAAATCAACAGGTTCGATTTCTAACTCTGCATTTTTTATTTTCGTCAATATCGGCCTCGAGGCCTTCTTTCAGCATTTTTTATTATTACTTATAAGGTATTATTTTAAAATCTAGCCCTGAAAGCCCCTTTCAAAAATTCATAATCATTCCTGCATATATTATAATTTTTTTATCCGACTTCCAAAAGATGAAGGTTATAAGCAAATATAGATCTTATTTTATAATTTCCTTTATGACATTTTTGCTTGTAAACGTTTTCTTTTTAGTGAGTTACTGTCAAATCGGGAGAATTCTTTCCCATATCAGTGTCGGTGTTTAATGTTTATGTATAATAAGTTTAATTATGGAGGCAAAGAAAAAATTTATAATTAGTAATTTTATATTCATTTTCCTACTTAGAAACTTTGAATTCTATGCCTATTTGAATTCAGCCCCTAAGGCTATAGTATGTATTTTATCATTTCACACACATCCTTTTGCACATGGCTTTTCCCAAAAATGTATTTTTAAAATAAACTATCTTTCAACCGGGCTTTTTTTCGGTATAAATATTTTAAAGCGGTGGACTATATAAATACTTATTTGAATGTAATAAAAGGGTAGATGCGTAGATATGTCCTACGACAATATGCCCCTTATCTTACCCATGGCAATTAATATTTGAAATCTAGTTTTAACGATTAACAAACAGCGCAGAATTGATACTTACGTACGAAAAAATGTTACTGTGAATCTCTGTTACTGAATGCATGTCGACAAAGACCAATTTCGATAGTGTAACTCCCAAACTGTTCTAAATTTATGCTTGAATCGGACATGACATACACCGGTTAATGTTAACACTTAACATACACAGAGGTCGAGATACAGTGAAACTTAGATTTAGCGTTAGCGAAATGAATGTTATCAAAAACATACTGGGGTGTTTAGCTAGTTCAGCTTGGAAGTATTACTGATTGTATTATTGTTTTCTTTTTTTATCGTCCAAAATACTAAGCAATACTAACAATTTGTGACTTCATTATATAGATTTGCCCAGAACTTCTGATTCCATTCATCAATTCCAATCAGGCAGGCATCGTAATCTTGCTTTGCTTAATAAATATTCACCAGACATTTTGGTGAATGTTAACATGCACCAGTGCATTTCGGAACTATATATTATAATTTCAATTTTCATTCATAAGTTTAATTTTATTAGATTATACTCAACATTGATGTTCCTATACATCATATTTACAGACTTTTGTAGCCAATAGTTTGTATGTTTAATCGCATTGGGGTTGTTGTTCGCGAGACACGTGTTGCCTGGTACGGGTCCATTGTTTCGAGTTGTTAATAATTTAATATATTAATTTCTTTATTTATTGGATACTTCAATTGCCATACGATATCTTGTTATGCTTCTGTATATCGTAATCGCAAATAAAAGTAGTAAATGTTTTTCATTTCATTTTTAAATTGTATGCCTTCTGCAGTAAGAGGCAACGTATTCCCAGTAAGTCTTGGATAATAAATCTTTACTATTCTAGAATTATCAGCTCAGCTAAAAGTATTTTTTATTTTTTAAACTCTAACAGCTAGCCTTAAATGGGTTTCTGTCTTACTTAAATATTTTGTTCATAGTTTTCTAAGTACTAAAAACCTTAAGACATTTTTATGTAAAAATCATCTGCCACATTTCACATATTATAAGTTTTAAAGTTACAGTCAAGTATACCATTTCCATAAATTATTTGAAAATACCAAGTATCAACAATATTTTCTAACATAATAAAACGAAAGACATTAATCAAGACAAGTTCTACTTCGAACGAGGGAATTCTTTAACGTTTAAATATGGTTTATTAAATAATCGAATATAGGATGGATTTAGGTGTAGTTTCAGCGCTTCGTAGAATGCTACGAATGTGACTGATTGATATTGAATATGGTTAATATTAAAAAAAATAATTTTACAAGGTTTATTCCTCAAGTTCCATCCCTATTTGTATAAAAAAACGCCCCGAGTTGATAACGTCTTCGTTTTTTTATGGAAAGTCGGTTGAAAATCGAAATATGTATGTATGTATGTATATATAAGTAATTATCGTAATATGAACATCTAAATTGTTCACACATGTCTATAGGATTTCAAATATGTTAATTAAAATCCTGTTAATGCATATTTTAGTACACTATTTAAATAAATTAAAAATGAAGCATAATTGATGAGCTTGTATTGCTTTAAATGTTTTCGTTGGAGTGGCGTAGTTCTGCAAACGTTTACGGAATAGAATCGATGTAATGAATCGGGGCGAAGAGGTGGTTGGGGCGGGTGAAGGCAGGGCGAGCCGCGCACCCGGCGGTCAGGCTCGGGGCTCGGTGCCTGCGGAGGGCGGCGGCTGGCGCGGCAGTCGCGCGCGAGCACGTGCGCGCACCGCTTTGCGCCGTCTCGACCTAATATTCGCGCCCTCTCAACCCTTGTCGCTCAATATTCTTAAATATACCCTAACAACATAACATCACCCATATTATTAATCATTCCAAATATAAACCTGACGGCCAGTAACAAAACAAATTCATGTTATGTGAAATCAAAGTCAGTGGGTCAATGGCAAAATCTTTGCAGAGATTGCTTACATCATTGTTACAATAAATTCGGCGGGAAACGTATAAAAGCTTAAAGTATGTGTATTTTAATCTAGGTTTATTATTATTATTATTATCTGATTACAATAAGACAAATTCAGTCTCAAAGGCATACTAATATTACAATGTCTATATAATTATTTAAGACTAAATATTGAGACAATATATTGAGACTATATATTTGGCCTTTCAAAATTAAATTTTGTTGGTAAATGTTATACGTAAATAATCTTATTCGCATTACGTCGTAAATTGTAACACATACAATATTAGCTATTTCAGTACAATACCGGGCTTTTTTAAATACTTACGTGTAATAAGCAGATTACTTTTTCAAATTATAAATTTATAATTTAACCCAACTTCCATACTTAATTTTCGTTATTTGACACGTTTATATTCTGAGTATGGTGTTTTACAGAATTGTTCACTACTATATCTACGTACCTATAATATATTTAAAAGTTACAAGACGCGAACTGAAATATAATATGATGTATAATTTTTCGTTTCTCCATAGTGGATTAGAGGATACCAAGTTAAATTAAGTATATTATTAAAATTTTACTCACACATATCAAATACTTAATGAAGAAGTATTTTCTACTTATAAGTTTAATACAATAGATTCATTTGTTAATCATATACGAATAATCTGTCTCAGTAAAACTCTCGGTCGGCATTTTAAGTATCGTCATATATTTTCACACACAAAGATACTAGGAGAATAGTATGTTATGACCCATTTTGATACGTCTTATACTCTTGGGTCATGAAGCCAGTTTCGAATCAGGGTCTAGGTTAAAAAAAATATTTAGATACTCTACTCGTCTTTGTTTTATTTCTTCAGCATATTAGGGTAGGAAACAGAAGAATCTAAAGATACGATTGAAATAATCGATCATGTACAAACTGTATTTTTAAATGTAAGATATAAATAATAATTTAAATTAATAGGTCCAGACAGCTCATAAGAGATCTACAATCAAACATGAAAATGTGTAAATATTTAAAAATAAATGATACAAATAACTATTACTTTGAGTGACGATTTCCATGGTCATTTGCTTTAACCGCGTCGGTTACAACGATTGTCAATATTGAAATTAGAATAGTATGTTACAAAACGTAGCAACGGCTCATATGTAGTTGGACATCGAAGCTAATGAACGGATATCAGAACAATGTTTCAGCGTGTAATTTATTCATTACACGGCTGTCCTCCATCGGCTGATGCTTATGTCGGGTCCTCTCCTGACAATGTTTTTTTACTTCATTTGCGATTCTATACTTTGCTGTAAATACACATGATCTTGTACGTGTTTTTCTCGTGCTAGTGTTAACAATTAACAGATATTTTGAACAAATTTATAAAATGAATAATTTTAGTTGAATGTTTTTTTAAAGTAACAATCATAAGTGAATACAATGTTTAAATAAACCAAGATTATATTTTTTTAGATTTAGCACAAAGATGACAATAAAAATTTAAAGATATCATAAGCCTCTAGATATATAAAATGACGATTACTGTACAAAAAAATAACCAAGGGGGCTATAAATAATATGAAAAGAATATTCTTGGTGATAAAAAATGTTATTGTGATCATGAAACGCCACTGAAAACATGGAGAAAGCTGAGCGAGGGCGCTTGTCGAAAATTTGTATATGTTTAGTTCCACCATGGCAATTTTTGGATTTATCAGACGAAAAATTGTACCTGGCTTATACTCAGCGACAAAGACAAGGAGCCGTTTTACGTTGGATAGCTCTGGGTTTGCTGTTGCAACTATTTATTGCGCTGGTGCCAGGAGAATCTAATTTGGAATTTGCTTATGGATCCGTGGTAATAGCAATATTGGTAAACGTAAGCCTGGCAATTGTATACGCTCTTGTTCGGAAAGCGCGACCAGCACTCAATCACATTGCATGGCTCGCGCTTTGGGTTCAACTTCTAATAAGTGCCTCAAGAAGGGTCGGAGATTCTTACAACGAGTTACTAGGATGGGCTATTGTTTTACAGTACTTCACCCTCACGACCCTACCGTTCCATCACCTGTTGCTCACTGTGTATAGTGCAATTTCTTTTACGGCTTATCTAATAATACAGTATTACAACGCTTCTATTTGGGATGATAGAGTCGAGGGCGAATTATTATCACAGGTGATATAAATAACCTAATTCAAATATTATATCGAATGTCAGTTATAAAAATGTTAATGGTGATGTTATATTTTTGTAGCAAGTAGCTAATGCGTGTTTATTATTTGGAGCTACGCTACTCGGTGGGACGGCTTACATTATAAATGAGCGAAAACAGCGTCAATCTTTTCAAGAAACAAAAAGGAGTTTGGGTGATAAATTAACTATTGAGCAACAGAGTAAAGAACAGGTAAATGTTATGTAAAATCTTAGACAATGCAGAAGCATGACAATGTGCGCAAAATAGGCATCCTTTTATCATAGTTAATATTTATTTTTTAATTTAAAGAATGTTTTTATGATCACATAATTCGTTCTATGAAAAGTAACAAAAAGGCCATTTTTGTTATTACAAGATCGAATGTAAAAATATCTACTTTTGAATAATGTATTTAAATTTGTCAATAGATATCGTAGCCACTATTTTTAAAGAAAGTATTTGTATTTGGGGTGTACATTTTCACTATCGTTCAGAGAGATATAGAATAAGTGTTTACTTTTTATTTAATAACTATAAAGTTTAATTATTTTACTAATGTATTAAAATAAGACCTAGTTTTAATTTGCCCTGTACAATTTTAGGAACGATTGTTACTATCAGTATTGCCGGAACATGTTGCCGTAAAAATGAGAGCAGATTTAGGTCTTATAGATACACAATTCAAAAAAATATACATGTCGAGGCATGAAAATGTAAGGTAGGACCCAATAATTTTCTTATTCTAAAAACAATTATTGAATTTAAATGTTGTAGTTTTCTAAGATTTCATTTCCGTCCACAGCATTTTATATGCAGACATTGTAGGTTTCACGGCTATCTCTTCCACCTATTCGGCTCAAGATCTTGTGGCAATACTTAATGAGCTGTTTGCACGATTTGATCGATTAGCAGAGGTATACCTTTATAATATAATTTTTTTTTATTAAAGGAAGCACTATTTATCATGATTTTTTTTGTAGAAATATCAACAATTACGTATAAAAATTCTGGGCGATTGCTACTACTGTATTAGTGGGGCACCCGTGGAAAGGCCGGACCATGCTGTACTCTGTGTGCACATGGGTTTATCTATGGTTAAAGCTATAAAGTGAGTAAAATACATATACAATAGTTTAATAAGATTCAGTTCTTTAGTTAAAAAAATTATAAGTATGTAAAAATTTTTCACGATGGTATTATATGCAAAACTTTGGTGATTGTGCCTGTACATTCTTACCGAAATATATAACGCATGAGACAAACGTACAAGCAAATATACATAAATCAATATCTGAAAATCCATTTGACATGTAAGGGGTGTATTATTTAGTAATTTTTCAAACCTACAAAAGGTACGTACAACGAATAACGAACTCCCCTGTGGATATGCGAGTGGGTATTCACACGGGCGCAGTGCTGGCCGGGGTGCTGGGGCAGAGGCAGTGGCAGTTCGACGTGTACTCCCGGGACGTGGAGCTGGCGAACAAAATGGAAAGCAGTGGAATGGCTGGGTGAGCTCTTTAATTTTCATTATCACAAACTTTGTTGACTACTTGAAATATACATTTCGTTATAATTATGGTTACACTATATAGAGTACATAGCTGAAGCTTGTTTGTTAATAAACAAACAACATCTTCTTCTAATAAGAACGCATCGAAAATCTTTTTCTGTTAGATAGATGCAAATCGAGCAATCCTTATTAACTAACAAGGTTTCGGTTAACATTATGCTATGTAGGTAAAGCCGCGCGGAACCAGTAAGTGTATAGTAGTGATTTTTCACCACATAGGCAAAAAATATAAATTGCATTTCATTACTCTCCGTGTTCATCAACTTCATTTGTTCAAATTTTCTTGCTCTCTTCTTCAGTTCCTGTAGATTTGTAGAAACCGATTGTTTTTTTCGGGTATTTATGTAAATGTATGTACATATTTATAATATTTATTTTGTTTTCATGAAAAATAAACATTATTTAGGGTACGAGCTGAAAATGTAAAAGGAAATTTTAGAGTGCTGTTATGATATGTGCCTGTCCACTTTCTAACATTTTTCACTCTCGAAGTTCGAAACTAGCGCACGAGGGACTTCAAATATTTAATGAAAATAGTTTTTTATCTGATTTACGTCGTATCAAATTTATAACACTATTTTTAGAGGACACAAATTAAATAAAAATTAATTACTTATTCGTATAATTTTTGACATTATTACATCTATTCTAAAAAAAGAGGTTACTTTTTAGTTATATAATAAACTTAATTTTATTATTATATTTTGTTAAGTTAATATATAAAGAAATTAATACGTGTACATATAAGTACCAGTTTCAGTACACGTCTTTAAAAATATAAATATAGGTAATCGATTTTGTTATTTCATGAAAGCCGACCTCCCCTTATTCATTAGTGGAAGATTGTTAGATATACCTTTTACCTATGTCAGCCGATGTTTCGAACTGATAGCCTATGCTTTCTCTGGAAAACGTGACCTGGTATTGATTAAATTAATGAATAAGCAAATAGAAGGTCTAAAATATTAGAGAACCTAACGTAGGCTAGGCTAGGTTCCACAATATTTTTAGTTTTTCTTTATTTAATCCTTTACTTACAATACTTTCTATAGGAAATTAGACATTCCTCGCGCATCATTCGATAAAAATGTCTCTTCGTACGCCTTGCGTATCAAGGAAGATAATAATGAAATTCTATGAAGATAATTTGGAGTTCCCATAATGTAGTTGGAATGAGGGCGTATGAAAAAATGGCTGGTTTACTGACAAATTGACCGCGGTTGTAACGCGACCTTGACCTCATCTTGCGGGACTCTCCGCTATAAGTAGCGCAAGCTGTCAATAACAGATGTATTGGAGGGAAGTAGGTACATCAACGCTCGGAAATGATCTATCAGGCGTATACCTGTAGCGTTTATTTCCATTTGCATTTTTCGCTGTGGGGCACTAACGTTTTATTAAACGTTGTTGTTTTTTACATTTCAGTAGCGTAAAATGTTTGGTTTGCTGTAGCTATCTTTTGTATAAAATGCCTCTGTTAGAAACTATACAATAGGGTAAGCAACGACAGTCCAAATTAGTTCTGTTGTTTGGGCGATAATGTTCTACATATAACGAATATGAAATAAAACGTAGCATAGATATTTTTATATTTAAACTACCTGTGCTCCGCGGTTTCACCCGCATATATACCCCGTTACCGTGGAATTTCCGGGATGAAAAGTATCCTATGTCCTTCTCCTGGCTCTAAACTACCTCCCTGCCAATTTTCAGCTAAATCGGTTCAGCCGTTCTTGAGTTATAAGTGGAGAAACTTTACACGACACAAACACGACTTTCTTTGTAGATTGTAGTCTAGGACGATTGTTCTTCCATGAAATTTTTTCACTGTTTGCAGTTTATGAAAGACGAAACATTTTTTTTTCATTGTTAATTTGCATGCTATTCACTGGCAAAACATGTGGACTATAAATTTGTTTCAAGAACTCTGTAATTACCATGTTTTCTGCAAATAAAGATATATTCTATTCTATATTCTATTCTATTCTATTCATTAAAATTTGTACTTTTATCAGCTTACGGTAACTGTTAAGATCTTTGTTGAACCTGGGCATAGCATTATTTATGTTATATAATACAAATTATATGTTCCATAATATAAAATATTTAAATATTCGCTTAAATTCAATAAAATCTGTGTAGTCATTCTGACATGAAAATGGAACTAACGCACTATAGTCGTTATTATAATATAACTGCGAATTAGTTTGAAAAATACTTTGGTCATAATTATTTGTAATAAGTATTAAATATATACATATAAAAAAATAGTAACCAAACAGTAAACAAAAATTTTTGTACATTGAATATTTATCAATAAGAGTAATTGGTATGCAATATGTATGTTCTATAGATACGAAAACCATGTTCAGTATTTTTTTTCTGTTTCTCTGTTTATCTGTTTGTATGTGCGTCGATGACGTAAAATCCACTGGGTAAGTTTTGATAAAGCTTTATCTGCTGATAGACCAATATAAGGTGCAAATTATAGGCTACATATTATTTAAAAAAATATCATTTTTAGGTGTAACTCATTTCATACACGTTAACGGAGGGTAAAAAACAATCTCGAATATATCATTTAATCAGGTGTCATTGGATATGTCTTCAAAAATAACGGGAAGGGGTGAAATTTCCTTTAGTTGTGGACATGCTTAAGATTATAAAGATTATAAAAGTCTTAAAAGATAGATTAAGACGTTAAATAGCACTCTATAAAATATTGTCAAAATCTGCCTAGTGATTTTTATATGATTGACGCACATACAAACAGAAAAAATATGGTAACCATAATTTCGGGTCTAATAAACATCTATATTGCATAATCCTTTTGAAATCATATTTAATGTACACAAATAATGGTCTGGTTACTGATTTGTTAACTGTAGGTACATATAAATTAACAATTCATCGCATAGAAATAATTTGAAGTGCTAAATGGTTAAGACGAGATATTAAAAGAGAAAGTTTATAGACGTGTGCACGTGTCGGAAGTGACGCTGAGCTTCCTGAACGACGAGTTCGAAGTGGAACCGGCGCACGGCGAGCGCCGCGAGGAGATGCTGCGCCAAGCTGGTATCAAGACGTACTTCATTGTTCGGGTACTTTATTTTCATTTAAAAGAAAGCTCAGCTACAGCTATTTTGAAACAATATGTTGCTATTTTTATCAAAAATATTATTTTATGGAACTATAGCTGAGCTTTTGAATAACGCAGTTATATTTACCGGAATATTGTTGTTACAAATATTATCAAACTAAGATGTTATGTTACTTCGTAAGGCAGCCAACAGCTCAGTAATAAATAAGATTCTGGATCAACATTTAGTAGAAGCAACAATCAGTATTGGCGAAAAACACTTAAAATCATAGTTTTTTTAAGGATTCAAATTTCAATTTGCAGCAATTAAAAAAAAGATAACCTACACAAACATGTTTATAGCATAAACTCAATATCTATAATATTCTTTTTACAAACTCATTCTCATCGACGTTCAATATCTAATCTTCGATACATTCTTTTATTGATGAAAATATGATAACAATGGGACAAAGGTCCCAGCGTAATTACTAAACGTATTTTTATGTAGTCTCGAATTTTTATATCGACGCATATGCAATCTCTATCCTGAAAGAAGACGCTACGACCTCACTAATGGGAAACATAATTAACGACTTAACGCGTCACTTAGCGTTAAAGCGTCATGTATCAACGATAAGTATTAGTATTAGATTGCTTCTAAGGAGATTTAGAATCTCGAGAGGCGTCGTTCTCCAGCTACGAGATCAAGCATTGTATAACACATAATAGCGTACTTAGAATATGTTATTGCTTTAATACAGTGAGGGTGTAACCCGGCTCCGGCTTGGCCCAATTTGCATCGAAGGCTAGAGTATACTTGACCCGATCTGTATTAAATAGTAAAATCTATATCATTGCCACAAATCATCAATAATTTTTAAAAGTTTAATCATTTTAGTGCATACATATTAAGCCGACTAATTGGCGAAATCTTAAATAAAAAGTTTGTGTGTACAAAATATTTAATCAAAAAATGGAACTTGACTGGCCCTCTATACATAAGTATTAACCTAGCGAGGGGGACAGGGTCACAATTAGTTGTTTGAAAGTAAATAAAGAAATAAATGCATTTTTGTTTTTATATACCCGCCTAGTCGAAATACCATGATTAGTTTGTTATTAATTGTCTTTGTCTATATTAGTTTGTCGGTATAGTGAGGGAAATGTGATCGTATCTCCTTGATAAATAGCCGCTAATGATACTTAAAAAATTACAGTTCAAGGGAAGCGAAGAGAAATGTGTCGAAGGCGAGGCGGGTGGAGGCGACTGGCCCGACGTTCTCTCCGACCTCAAAGACGACGATGAGGACTCGGTAAGTGCACTCGTGCTTCTCCCCGCCCACCCCTCTTCCAAACCTACTATTTGGGACACTAGGGCACTAGGCCCCGGCTCTTATTAGCCTACTTAACGCTAGTTTACTTAACGTTAATTCCTGAATATTCACTTCACTAAAATAGCAATTAGCGGCGACCCGGAAGTGTAGTGACGTAGATTTTTCAAGTAATTATCGTCGCTTATCGAATACATTATATGTAGACACGCCCCATTCATTATTCGTAGGTGCTTTCTCCGCAAGAGGAACACCAGGTCAGCGAGGAGATGAAAATACATGCTATGTTACAGGAGGAGTTGGTCAATAGAGATGACGATAAGTAAGTATAGAGAGAGAGAGTGTATATAATAATACTATTCAATACTTGTCTAACAAAATCAAAAAATGTTGCATGTTTTCCTGAACATCTTTTTTTTTTATTTGCGAGACGTGGTATAATAATGATTTTAAGTATATATACACTAGCACAAGAGAAAAAGATAGTTCTAAACTTATTGTTTAATTTACATAATAATTACGACAGGGAGCTCGCTGACGGGACGACCCTATGTTTGACGTTCAAAGACACCATGGTGGAGAGTGGGTACGCTCAGCGCGGGAACTCCTACCCCCAGGCCATCGGAGCTCCACCGATGATAATCCTCCCAGCATTAACACCCATCATCACATTCGCAGTCCCCAGCTCTTGGACGTTCCAAGCTTTTTACATCGCCCTCGTTATCGAAGCCTGCGCTCTGAATATTATGTACCTCATTGTATTCCGATGCGCTCGATACAAGGTTTGATATTTTACGATCTATTTACAAGCCTAATTACATATATGCATGTTGATTGTGTTGATTAAATTAATAGAGCTATACCTACATCGCGCTAAGAAGATACCGTTTAAACATAGATATATTACGATGTCATATATAAGTTAAATAATGACGAAGCTATTTTATTGCATAACTAGCTTTCCGCCCGCGGCTTCGCACGCGTGGCCTACTAATTTCTGTAGTTTTAAGAGGCGCACAACGAAAGTTTAAAAAAATTACGGTCGCAGGATCGCTGTAATATTTGTATGTCTATAGTTTTGTTTATGATTTTCTATGGAAATAGGTTTGAAAAAACCTCACAGTGCGCGCGCCTCTTCAAAATACAGAAAATTGTATCCCATGCGAGCGAAGCCGCGGGCTGAAAGTTAGTTATTTTTTGAAGGTTTTTGAGAATTTATTGAGTGTTTTAACGCCTTAATCTATTCGTTAAGAGTATAAAAAGACATGTCCGCAACACAACCAAAATCTCACATTGTCACGTGGTATGACATTTTCACGACTTTAGAAGCGTATATCACAAAAAATAGTTATTTTAGCAAAAAACGCATTGAGAAACCTGCATTTCATTTTTAAAGACCTATCCAATGACACCCCATTTAATGATGTATCCGCGAATTTATTTTTATACCCTCCGTTCACATGTATGAAAAGCCACCCCTTAAAATATATTTATAAATAAAATGTAGCCTATAAGTTGCACCTAATATAGTTCTATCAGCATATGAAATTTTGTCAAAATCTGCCCAGTGGTTATTACGTGATTGACGCACATACAAACAGATAAACAGACAAACAGACAAACAGAAAAAAACAATTCTAACCATGGTTTTGGTATCTATAGAACATACATATTGCATACCAATAACTCTTTTTGAAAAATATTCAATGTACAGAAATGGTTCGGTTACTGTTTTATTATATGTATAGACTATAGATACAAGGCAGCCAAAAAGTCGTAAGCACAATTATAGAGTTTTAAATAAAATAAATAAGGACAAAACGACGCGTGTTTTTATGGAGGAAGTGTAAATTGGCATTTTAATTTTCGTCTCATAATATTTGAGGTCATAGGTAAAATACCATAAATCATTTTCAGAAACACTTCCATATTGTTTATTGGTCTCATCTCTACATTGCTTAAATTAATATGTGATAAAATATATAGCTTATTTTTTGTGTTAATTTTTCACATTTTTTTTTATTTTTTTAGAAAAAGAAGATCCCCACGTATTTCAAATTGGCATGTGGACTGTTTAACATCGCCTTCTTTGTTTCTCTAAACATTATCCCACTGGTACGTAGCAATATTTAATTTATGTTAGCAGTAACAAATATGATTGAGTATTTTCAGACTGAAAACCATGAATAATAAGGTTATACTGCACAAAAAAAGCAAATTCAAAATTATTTTTGAATTTGCTGTATTAGAATTGAATAATAGATTGTTTTGCAGTCCGGACGAATCATTTGGTTTTACTTTCACTTTTGTGTAAAAATTACCGAGATCAAAAGTCACTATTTAGCTGTCCTTCTATTAAATCAATATACTTCTATTAACAAACTATTAATTAAAGTTAATTTAATTTATTTCGAAATCAGTTTGTGTAATGCCTGTTGAAGGTGGATTTTTGTAATACCGCATGAAAGGAGAGTATACTTAATACTGTAGATAGAAAAAATTACACAAAATTAGCATTTATTTATTTCGAAAAGAAAGAAAACTGTATTCCCTTGGTCCGGCTATAATATTTTTAAAAATATTACACCATTTTTTTGTATCGATATTTAGGGTAAATAATTATAAGGATAAAATTTCTTTAACAAAATTAATAAATCAAACAAAAGGAAAACCATGACATAAGCATAATAATTAAACTACATACCCCTTACACACAGTTATATCGCATCTAAGAAAATTATAAGAGTTTTTCGGAAACCCTTAAATGCAGTTTTCTTCGCAACCGAAATTACAAGAATGTTTTCTTTAAGTTATTAATTATATTAAAATTTCATAATTTTTATTTTCTATCTACAGTATTAAGAGGAGGGGGTACTACAAAATTCCACACTGTATAACGTTAATGTCAGATATTAATATTATGTTCTTATTTACGTATGCAGATTCTTTGCGGTTACATAGAAACTAACCAGGACGACGAGGAATTCAGTCCCAAAATTTTAGATATCGGAACAAATGAACGTTGTTTACATTCTTCTTACTATTATCACGTAAGTTTGTTATCACTATTATCATGTAGGTATAATTATCTTTTAGTTTTTAAGAATAAGGTATCCTGTCTTTTCCATAAGTTTAGAGCTGCGGGCTTTGATTGCCTGATGAGACAACCATAGGATCATAATCGTCATTTAATTAATTTTTATTTGTTTTATATTGAAAATAATAATTATTTAAATATTATACTAGACTTTTTAGAGAATTGGACTTGATTCAATCAGAATATCATAGGGATATCGAGTGTAGATGTAAGTGAAACTCCATATGATGCGCAAATGACCACAATTTGCCTTCTAAAAAACCCTCGCGCGCTACTGATGAGCATATTCTAAAACAAAAAATTAAGTATGACGTCACAAGTCTATTAAGTGTGTAGACATACCCAGTCTGCCCTCTATGGTAGACCCGCGCCTTGTAGTCATTACTAGCTGTAGAGAAATATATGGCAGTCTAGCACATTCAACTACTGTATGTATCTCAGATGGGTGTCGGAGTAGCGTGCAGCGTGTTATGGGTGCGGCCCCTGCGCGAGGGCTACCGCGTGCTGATGCTGCTGGGCGTGGCGGCGGCGTACGCGATGCCGGCGCTGCTGTACCCCGCCCTGCTCACGCGCTACCACCTGCCCTATGACCCCTTTGAACGTCTTAACACTACGAGTTTCAATGATACCACGGTTATTGATTTCATGTAAGTTTTCATTTTGCTACGGTATCGATCTGACCTTAATTTGTGTTTGTGCATATTTTTAAGGCATTCGTTTTGACTTTGATGATTTTTCTTTCGCTATTAAGTAGTATTTTTAATTTTTGATATTTTAATAATTTTTAACTTTCAATAATTTTAGTTCGATCTAACCTGTCATTAGTTTATGAATTAATTTTAAGTTTAGAAATTTATATATAACAAATAACTTATTTCAGGTCCCAAGTCCACGCCACGAGACACATAATAATGCTGTTTATAGTCGTCATCGGATTGATTATTTACCATAGATATGTAAGTGCCTATATTTTTTATAGTATCAATAATTTTTGTCGAACGTTCTCACACAATTTAGTGTGAGTGCAGGCGAATCACTGATGTGACAAAAAGAGTATTATTATGAGAGTAATCAATGATGAAATGTTTGTCTATTGATGAGAATCACATGAAAACTTTGTCTGTACTTTCTGAGGTTACTAACTATGTATTTATGAAAGCACTTTGTACACTAAAAAAAATGTTCATGAAAATATTATGTATAATATTACGTACGTACTATTGCGAGCTCCCGGAGCGGGCTGCGAGGTGCTAAAAAGCGTTTATCATATCAATGATGAAATGTCTGTCTATTGATGAAAATCAAATGATCGCTGTCTGTATTTCCTGAGATTTGAATAGTCATCAAACGAATGTTAATGGAAGGGTATATCGATGTGTATCCCTGACCCCTGTATCCGTACGGTGTCCAGTGCGAGTCGCTGGAGCGCGCGCGGTACTCGCGCGGCGTGCGCATGCGCGTGCAGGCGGAGCAGGCGCGCGAGCTGCGGCGGCGCAACGAGGCGCTGGTGCACAACGTGCTGCCGCCGCACGTGGCCACGCACTTCATGGGCGCGCGCCACCACCACCGCGACCTCTACAGCCAGAGCTACGCGGAGGTCGGCGTGCTGTTCGCCTCGATGCCCAACTTTACAGGTTGTCATTTATTTTTAACCGACTTTCAAAAAGGAAGAGTTTCAATTCGACCGTATTTTTTGTTAAATTGTAAATAGCTGCAGGTACCGACTTTGAATAGATAAATAAATAAAAGTTATTTTCTACTGTTTAGTGTGAGAAATTCGGTTCTACTTTTGCCATAAAATTATTTATTAAAAAAATATTTTTTTATTTAAGACAAATATGTACTTCCATATTGTTACAGGTCAAATCATAAGGGCTTTCAGTTAAAAAAGATAAAGCATTTTGAGCTTACTTTGATTCAGTGTTTAGTGTAGTGCCTTCATACGGTGAACATAATAAATGTCTCCTTACTACAATAGAACTAATAAGAATGTTGTTGATGTACTCACTCGCGCTTATGGATAAGGACTTTAGCGAATTAAGTTAAACGAGTAATTAAGTGAATATTAGTCTTGTCTTCAAGCCAAATTGAAATAAAACTAAAATACTTGAAATAAGTAGTATTTATTTGGTTCGCTAACTTGACCTTACAAGAACAAAACAAGAAAAATAAGTATAAGGTTAAGTTGAACGGTCTACTACGACCGAACCTAACATGCAAAACATATCCGCACAATTCTTTGTGCTTTATAATTATTAGGATTTTGCTAGGTTTCGATATTAACATAATAAATTCAATTATTAATACGTTAGTAAGTTCAATTAAATCATACAGTAATATAAATATCACTTCCGTAGTCATAATACCAATTTATTGTACCTATTCTTTCCGCCTCAGTCTCTAAGAACTGGACCAGTATGCTAGACGTATTATTCAAGCCTGTCTATCGATCTAGCTTTTACTATCCTCGTTGTCATTATTAGTGATGTTTAACTTTTTTCTCAAAATCATTTTTTGTTCTTCAGTGAAAGAGCAATCATTAAAGTATGAATACACGTGTCTTACTGTTTTATGCAGAATTGTTTGACATCGTAACTTGGTATTTTGTCTCAGTCCATCGAAAATGGTAAATCATTATGTATCAACATACGTCCGCGTTCTTCTCGGTGCGCGTGCGCAATGTTACGCGTGAAATCCTTGTTTGAGTGTACGAAGTGCTCAATGTCTTAGTCATATTTATTTTTAAAACTATAGGGTGAAACTTTAAATATTTAAGATTTATCGCGATTATGCTTTCAACACACCTAGTAAAATATACTCATTATTGTAATTCAATTGTGATAGAGATGTCCTTCAAGCAATAAATGTTGTTTGAATTATCAATGTAGTTCAATTTGTGTTTCTATTGAATCTACTGTTTACATCCGCATTGAATAATTATAGGAGGTACCTTCCCTATCTGCTTAATTTATTCAATCTGGGACTATAAAATACTTTTTTATGTCAACCTGGAAGTACAAAACAAAATGATATAAAGCTTGTCTTTATAGAAATGGATGTACAAAAAGTTATTAATGCATATTTAAATAACTTGCATTTTTCACAATAACAATAAACAAAAACTTCGCAATATTTTCGTTATTTCTACTCTTTTCAATGAATACTTCAAAAATATATATTCAAATAGCAGAATAGGAAAATTATTTTAAAGGAAGCGATTATTAAATTGTTTTAGAGAAATAAAATAATGTTTCGCATATTCTTCATACACACATAGTTCTAATTCCGGTACACTTTTACCTGTTGCAGAGTTCTACTCGGAAGAAACGGTCAACAATCAAGGCCTAGAATGTTTACGGTTTCTCAACGAAGTTATATCGGATTTCGATCTTGTAAGTATCTGTTTTTATTAAACACATCTAAAAATACTTCAATAGTCTCACTTTGTAGATCGCGTAAGCAACATAAAATGCTGTTCGTGTTTTACTACATATGGATAAATGACTTCGAGATTATATCATGAATGGCTCAGATTGATTGAATGTTTTAGTTCTGTTTTGTTTTTCGTGTGATAGCTTCTGAAAGTTGACTTCATAGGTTTGTTTAAAGTTTACATGAACAAAAATATAAGTATTCTAATATTTTTTACATATTATGAGAAGTCTTCTCTCTCTCTTCAGAGTCGGTAAATAATTAAAAAGTATTATTTTACCTAATGATAGCTGCATTACGCTAAACGTCTACATATCGATTTCGTACGCATCGGATTAATTATTTGTATAGAAAATGCGATCCATACGGACACGTACGTGACATTTTAGACAAAGAATATTACGATCCGTGAAATCCGATGCGTCCGATGCGTACAGTACCGATATGTAGACGCCTAGCTTTAGGTAAAGATCAAAATCTGTTCAGTTGGTACGACTTAAGTCATTCAATTCGCTATAATTATTAATGTATTCTTGTATTTTTTTTCAGTTACTCGAAGATTCAAAATTCAGCAAGGATATTATTAAAATTAAAACAATTAGCTCGACATATATGGCTGCATCCGGCCTAAACCCTACGCGACAAATGCAGGTGTGTCCAAATTTAGTTTTATTTATAATATAGCCCGCGGTTTCACCCGCGTATCTTCTGATCCTGTGGGAGTTTCGAGATTAATAGTAGTCTTAATGTTTTTTCTGGATCCTTACTCCATACCTATATGTACTAATACCAAGTTTTATCAAAATCCGTCCAACTAACAAACATACTATACTTACAAATTTCCGCGAATAAATCTGAATTCTGGTACGCCTATACGTTAGAAGTATAGGAGGTTATTTTAAATCAATATTTTTATCACCTAGGTAATTATAATAAAGAAACATTTAGATTAGTTATTTTTTTATTTAAAAGAATACAAAAATTTGAGACTTCCTTGTTTGATTTTTATTGCATCGTCTTATTATTACATTCTTATCGTCTTATTACTACAAACTTATTCTTTATTATTTAACATGTTATAGAACGCACAGGAAAATAATATGTTATAGAAATATAAGTAATATTTTTTAATAATAAAATGGCAATACTTTAAACGGAATAAAAATTCTAATACATATACCACATAAAAGTTTTAAGAGTTATTTTGAAATTACGCATTTTTGTTTGCGTAGAGATGTTACTAGAAGGAGGTGAATGTGTGCGTGTTGCTCTAGTTTTGAACTGGATTTTTTTTGTATTTGCATTTTGCGTAAACACCGAAATTCGACTGTTATTTGCTAATTTATTTAGTCACACCAAATTATTACTTACCTATATAAATAAAGTTGTAGCTAGGTACTTAAATAATTTCAAGTCACATACAAAATATCTTTGAAATTCGTTAAAAGTTAATAAAAATCTGTTGAAAAATACGTGAAAAAGAAAATAAAATTTTGTTATGACAATAAAACTCATTGAATAACGTGTACCTAAACCTACCTCAATTTTCATGTAAAATTTTCGTGGAACTTCATTCACGAAAATTTCATTTGTTATTTGGAATTACCTGCGACTTGTTGAAGTTCCATTTTTTAATCCCTTAAAAGGACCTATTTGTATTTTATTCATTTTTCTTACAAAGTAGTATATATTTTTACCTAAGGCATTTTCAATAATAAGTAATACATTAAAAAAGCTTCAGTTTTTTATGTTATTATTTAATACGAATAGTAATGAAACCATCTCATAAAACTTCATTTCCATATTTTATTTGCCAATAAAAATTATTATAAATTAATTAACTTATTATTTATTCATAGATAGCCATTTGCGAGATAAAACTGGAGTTTCAATTAACTTAATCATTGTTTCTCCGCATATATAATATTAATAACATGGACTTTGAAGACGAATCACGAAACTGTGATAATTTAATTGTCTTAATAGAATTATTTCTATTAAACAAAAAGGATAAGTAATTTTAAATTTAAAACTTAACCTATTCCAACGAATATTTGTAACAAGGCTATTTTGTATTATAATGATCTTTCGATATGAATATTAATTGATTTTAATGTCACGCATTAAATATTTTATTCAATCAATTTCAGAAAAAATATATACCTGAATACCTTAGAATTATTTTTATTACTTTTGATACGTAAAACAGTAGAGATTATCGTTCTACTGTAAAGAAGCGACGTATCCAGGTGTGTTAATTTCGTAGTATAAACAGTTTTTATGTAAAAACATTACAATATACATATAAAAACACAAATGTTTACATTTTTATTATAAGTATAAAGTGTGGGTGTGCAAACGACTGCAACCTTACATAAAGAAAGATATTCGTTGTTTTCCCAAAAGCCATCGGACGGCACCCTAGTACGTTGGGCGCACCTGGCCTGCCTGGTGGAGTTTGCGCTGGAGCTCCAGCGCGTCCTGGCCGCCATCAACGAGCAGTCGTTCAATCACTTCGTGCTGCGCATGGGCGTCAACCACGGGCCCATCACGGCCGGCGTCATCGGCGCCCGCAAACCGCATTACGACATATGGGGCAATACCGTCAATGTCGCGTCTCGCATGGAAAGCACTGGAAAGGCTGGATGCATCCAGGTACGAAGTGTACTATTCACTAATTTACATATTTACAGGTACGGTTACATAACATACAAAGCACATTTTTCAGATTAACATAGTCTGTATCTGTCCATTACAGGCATACACAACATTTGTCTTACGTGGACTATGAAAATGTAACAAATCATAACGAACTTAATTATGATCAATGCTTTTTTAAATATTAATAGCAGCTATGTACAATTAAATAAAGTATGAATTAAATAATGCTCGAAGCTTATGTCTTCGGATGTCGATGTACCGTAGCTGTAGCCATAAACCACTCGGCCACTTGTGTTGTAAGATCTCGCTAATAGATGACGCTAGCGTTCCATGTAACGTGTAAAACGAAATGATACAAAAATCTATGACGCTGGACGCGAAGTTTAAATTTATAAACTAACTACATATATTATAAACGCGAGAAAAAATATATTTGAATAATTGATAAAATACAGTTATGTAGTGAGTATAGAGAGCTCAATCAAGTTATAATAAAAGATAGAAACTTATCGCATAATGCACGTTTTTAAGTTTGGTTTTTCAATATTCTATAATTTTATAAATTGGTACTATTAGTTGAAGTTGATTGGGCTGACTTATACATATCAACGCTAATAAATACAATACATTACACAAAGGCAGTATTGTTTTGAATTTAAAATAAGGCAACGTGTTTGATATACTTTTTTGTAGAAAGACACGTATTTTCAACATTGTAAGTGCGGTTCGATATGTTAATAATAATTTTGCAGGTGACTGAAGAGACGTGTGAAATTCTGCAAAAATTCGGTTACTACTTCGAGCAACGTGGGTTAGTAGCTGTAAAGGGCAAAGGGCAGCTGATGACTTACTACTTACAAGGCAAACACGATGATCTCCCTCCACATACAGAGTGTCCGACGGTAAAATGTTTATACTTAATTATTTATATTTAAAGATATTTCATTGTGACTACATAGTGTTTCTATAATTTATGGTCTTGGCCTGCTTGACCAAAAGATTACATAAATAAATAAATACATTAATAACACAGACAATGTACTTGTCACACGTTTGCTTTGTTTCTATGATATTTTGTATGATAATATTTGGGTTTATTATTACTTTTTGTCCTTATATGTTGAAAATATACGTACGTCAGTCCTCGTTAAACTTTCCTTTTGAAAGCATTACTATTGGAAATATCGATCGTTCGATATGTAACTCCATATATCGCAGTCGATCAAATTACAACATTTTACTTGCAAAACGAAATCAGCGGCATAATTTATATTGTCACGCGCTCTTTAGCAAAGCAACAAGCGTTATAACTATTATGTTCATTATCATTTCTTTACAACACCATCAAAGTTGACTAGATAGTCATCACAGATCAAGAATACCTTCACAAGAGTCACTAGGGTTTTCTACAATGAGTTGTTTTCTAAATAACCGTAATGACGATGTTAATTTTTTCATTCAGTAAGATGAGACAATGAAGATAGACATATAATATATATAACGAAATAAACTTCAAGACGGTGTCGAAGGTATCCTTAGTAACTTTATATCTCGACCTGGGTTGTGTCATGGCCGTAAGACCTTGTTCTGCATTGTCTGTTGCATTTATTCTTTGAAAAAAATCATAAATTCTTTGGAATAAAATTTATCTATGATTTTGTTACACTCAATTTAAAAAGTATTTAAAATGTAATGGTTAACATCTATTCGTTTCATTGGATATCTCGAAGCATGCATTTAAACAGAGATTTCGCCGAACAACTGCATTTTTATTTTTTTGACGGAATTAGGAAATATGTATACTGAAATATTACTGTATGAAAGAAATTACGCTGAATAATAACATAATGAAAACAAAGCTTTTGTAATGTGCAGATTATGTATTCCAGTGATTATGTGAAAGAAGAATCAGTGAGGATTTGAACGTTTGGTTTCGATCTTGACAGTCTACCCGGACAGGCCGACCTGCCCTGTCGCCCTGTCTGGATAGATGGCCTTGATCGATTTCCATGATCTTCGAGGCAGATTGAAGAAATTATAGGAGTTGTATGTTGAATAAATATAAACAATAAAAAATAAGGCCGAAATATAGTGTCGTAATATTAGAAAAATAAATAAAGATATTATAATTCATTTATTTTTAGTTTCCTTAAGGTTCGATTGTGTATAATTTCTTTCCCTCTTGTTAATAACTTTTTAGGTTATAATAATATCACCTTTAACAATTATGTTTCATACGGGTAGAAAACTGAAACGACTGATAATTTTCTTCAATGGAAAATGAAACAAAAACGTCTTTTTTTATTCTGTAAAATTCATTAAAAATATTTTATTACATGTCATACTTGTAGAATATGTTTTACCCATATGATTAAGAGACACACTCATACGAGTTTTATAATATTTCTTATGTGTCTAGGTGGAAGAAACGACAGAGCCGAATGCCAACGACGCGCTTTTAGCCAACGGAAGCGCGTCCGCCGCGCCGCAGACTCTCGACGAGGGAGACGTGCAGCGACCTCTCCTGCCTTAACAACACCACACCACGCGGTCATCAAAGACAACGCTAACCACATCATTCTCAATCTGCAATATCGGAAACAAACACCTGGCCTTAACTAGAGGAAACCACTAACTTGAACTGAACGGGTAATGCATGTCTAGGCTATTGCGCTCGGTATCCATTGAAGTTTGTCACGCATAGCGCCTCGACACATACAAAGTTTAGTTACGGACGTCGGCCTTACAATGCCGCGGAAAACGAAACGGATATACGGCTGTAGAATTTGGTTTTCACATACTATTGTTGATTTATATTATAACGATTTAATATCTTGGCACTTTAATAAATTGCATTCTATGTTCTGTAAAAGTATTCTTACGTGATGATCTTTAAGTAGCCTTGACTACAATAGTTGTGAACTATTATGTAGTACATAAAACCATAAAGGGTTTGAGATCTAAATTCTTGTATTTTAAACTCAATGTATGAAATAGCTACATATTAATTCGCAAACAATTACAAATTATTACGCCTTTGAATATGGTAAAATTATTTTTTCGATTGAGATTTACTTTAGTCTGGTTGCATTATGATGTAATAGGCAATCTCCTGGTAAAATGGTCAGTGCGTTAACTTTAGAAATTGTTAGTTGGTATCGAACTTCATCCAACAAAGGTCTGTATCTGATATACATAGATCGTAGAAATATATTTACATACCGCTCGTAGAAATCATTAATATGAAACAAATTGACTAACCACATTATCCATATTTCACTATTTGTTATATCTATACTATATGTTATAACTAGAATATGCCCTATACACAAATCAAACGTCTGATTGGATTTTTAAAATTAATTTTATATTTAGCACCGTCAATAAAATATTAATTAATTACATTCATACGACCATATAACAATATATCAATTTAAATAATATAATTATTTTATTTTTAGTTGATTTATTGTATGAGTATTCCTTATGTAATCTGAACATACTTTCCTAGAAATTGTCTGACCTAGAGACTATTAAGTTACTGTTAAGTTTTTAGAAAACATTGATATAAAATATTGGTTCCGATTGAATTTTAGAATTATACAGACGAGCGTGTAATTAAAATACTTATAATTAAAGTCATAATATAATTTTTATAACAACTATGTTAATTTTGTAGTCTACGCGTGCGAAGCCGCGGGCAAAAGCTAGTAATATAATAAAATCTGAGGTTAAGGGCAGTCTTCTGAATGCAAATTTAGAATTTACAAACTTATATTTAATAGTGTGGGCACTTAGTTTCCCTAAATTGGCATTTTACATAGAAATATTCTTCCACTTTTAAAAATAACAGTCATTATACATATAGGTAATTCATTCGAACGTTTCGGTTTTAATGCTTTATGGTTCTTTAGCTTTTTAGAAAAAGTAACATTGAAATAGAATACATTAATTTACTACAGATAAGTATCAAAATTATTTAAGTGAATAACGATACTACTTAATATCAATAATATTAAAATTTATTTACATCTTATAAATACAAATGTGACTGATATTATGAGCTAAAGTTATATTTCTCACTATCGAAAAGTATTTTAGATTATTTTACGGGTAATAAAAATCTAGTGTTTATTTCTGTGTATTATTCGTGAAATGTTTCAAATATACTACTATAAGAATCTTTATATTGGTGTCATTGTTCTTGACAAGTTAGTTATGGATGCTGTCGGAGATTACTTCATAAGATGCGACGAAATATTATTATGCAGTCATGCGTACGCCCGGATATGCGAATCACTCTTATGTAACTTTCATTTTGCGGATAAATCTGTAATTGGTGTTGCCTCATCTTCATCTTGTACGAATAGGTAGCTAGCTATATTGTGATATTCATACTAGGAATTAGCTTATTATTAAATCACACCTAGTTTGTATTCATTTTAACGCATATTTAAAAGAAGATTTAACTTAAGATAAATATCATCGCATTAGTGCAGTTAGATTGTTTAGAGACGTGCTTTTCATAATGATTCGCCTAGACATTTTAGCCTAAGTGTATGTAGAAAGTAGCCTTTAGTTAAAAAGTGCCGTAACAGACATTAATTATGTTTTATAAATAGATATATTGAAACTTATCTAAACGCTTGAATTTTATATTATTATCTGAAATAAGTGTACAAAAGGTTTTTGATGGTGATACTGTAGCTATAGTAGCTGTACTAAACTTAGTACTGTTTAGATAATTTTATTTATTCTGTAGTAATTATACACTATCCTGTGATTTGTGATTACTTATTAATGTATAATTTTTTACATATTTTAGCTCAAAACTTTAAAGGTTTAACCTTGATAGCTAAATCTGTACTGAAAGTCTTATCAGTAAATAAAGCAATATCTATCTAAATTTTGTTCTTTTTATGTGTCTACCTGGGAAAATACAAATATATTGAAGGTTTCAAAAAGGAAGCACGAGTAGGTCGATGTCCATCGCGGAAATTACTACTTCTCTTTTTACAAACAATGATGTATGATTCATAACTTGTTTATTCACACTTCTTTATTCTTGAAATCACAAAAGCACTTGCATTCCTTCAGATGTTATATTTATGAACGGCTGTAATTATTAAACATCGGATAAATATAATTATCATCATGAAAATTAATTATCGCTTTCCTTTTCCATAACATATTTATAAAAGACTTTATTTTTAAAACTAAAGGCCCAGACTTTCCGGAAATAAAATTTCTTTTATGAAGCAACACATACGTTTTGAACAACTCTCTGACTGCGTTAAACAAGGTTTCGTAGTTGAAGTTCGAAATGTAATTTAATCGTTACTATGGATTTGACTCGAATGCTGTTAATTGGTTCAAAAGTTACTTGGAAAATCGTACTCAATAAGTTCTTGTTCATAGTCTTAATGGTAACCATCTACTTTCAAAACCAATGAGAGTCACAAGAGGAGTACCTCAAGGTAGTATATTAGGACCTATTCTTTATTTTATTTTGTATACAGTAGATATCACACAATATATACTAAACACTGTCAATTTCACTTATATGCCGATGACCTACAGTTACTCATTCTTATCAGCAGGTACAATCTTGATGAGTCCATTCGTAAACTTAATTTTGATTTAAATAATATTTCACAGTGGTCTACTAATAATTCTTTAATATTAAATCCGTTTAAATCAAAATTTATGATTGTTGGTTCAAAATAAAACAAGTTATCGCAGTTAGAACCCAAAATTTTTATCGATATCTCACCACTTGAATATGTCAATCAAGTGCGTAACCTGAGTATTGAAATGTGCCATAGATAAAAGAAGAAGAAGAGTATTGAAATGGACAGTCATTTTAAATTCGAAACCCGTGTCTTAAATATAACACGTAACTGCTTTTATCGTATCAAAGTGCTGTACAAAACTCACAATTTTTTAAGTCTCGATATGCGCATCCGTCTATGTGAGACTTTGATTTTGTCCAAACCGTTCTATGCACTGGCAGTTTATGGCCCTTGTTTGCACAAAAAACGCAACGTCTTTTACAAAAGTAGAAATTAAGTACCAAATAAAACATTAATAATATTTTAATTAATGATTTTCCAATTAAACGCAGATTGTCAGAAATTCCAAACACTTATTATGGATATTAAAAAAAAGGCATAAGAGCCATAGTGGCCTAACTTATTTCTATAAGATATTGAGTCTATTTTTTTATCCAGTCAAAATTGAACGAATATTCACTAGATAGCAGCATAATTGCTATAATATGCTACCCTAGTGGGGTCAAGGTTTTTTAAGAACGTTAACTGGATAAAATAAGAAACTCAATATTACCTCATGACTTGATATTATATGTGTTTGAATTTGAAAAGTACCCTCCCTTCTGAGTATACCTATGATAACTTTTAAAGTTAACGTTATAAAGGTTCTAATCATCTTTTTTAATATGAGCAAACAACAAATACAAGAGGGAGGCGGTTGGGTTATATGTTATAACCCTACAGACTAGGAGCAATTGACTCCGGGATTAAGAAGAATATCGCACGGCGTCTCTACGTGCTACGAGCGGCCCAGCACTCCTTGTGCACTTCAGTGTCACGGCAATGCACACCGAAGGCAATAATGGATTATCTGCTTAAATCACCTCGGCGAAGCTTCCCACTTGAACCATAAATTTGTATGAACTTCGAACGAAAACTGTCAACAAACAACATTGTTTAACCCATAATGTTAACTTCATAATAATAAAACTTTAAAATGTCATCGTTACTTCTATAGAAAAATTACTTGCAGTTGGAGTTGGGATGACGTTGTTCTTACAATGTTCTGAAGTGTTCTATGACTAGTGTATAAATAATTTGTCTGCAACAGAAAAACAATTATTTCCCAAGTTAATAGACCAAAGAGACAACAGTTTTACAATTATACATGGTGTCTCGTAATGATTGAAGCATCTCTTGGGGGATGATAGCTGAGCTAATAAATAATCTATCAAAAAAACCCAATATATGACCTATTCATACGAAAATATAAAGCAACTCATAAAGAAAACTAAGTAAGAAAATTATGAAAAATAAATAAGAATTACGTTCACAGTAATATGAAACATTGGGCGAGGTCAACCTTTTTGAAAAACTACAAAATCCTCAATATCTCAAAAACAGTGATATTTTCGTATGACCTATATTAAGTTTTTTTGATAGATTATTATCTCAGCTATCATCCCCCAAGAGATGCTTCACTCATTACGGGACAACCTGTTTACATTGACAAAAATGTGTTTTCTGGAGGAGATGTACACCATCACGATAAGAGTAGAGAGAGTAATTGAAAAATTGATTGATGTAACATTACATTTGTAACAAAGAAACGGAGGATATCAAACACAAATCAAAACAATATACAAACAATATAAAATAGTAACCAAATCATTTCTGTACATTTAGTATTTTTCAAAAGAGTAATTGATATGCAATATGTATGTTTTATAGACACCAAAACCATGATTTGAATTTTTTTCTGTTTGTCTGTTTGTATGTGCGTCGATCACGTAAAAACCACTGGGCAGATTTTGATAAAATTTTATATGGTGTTAGACCGATATTAAGTGCAACTACATTACATTTACACACAGGCTACATTTTATTTAAAAAAAAAGGGTGGCTCACCATTCATGTAAACGAATAAAAAATTGAATGAGGTATCATCGCATAGGTCTTTAAAAATAAAATACAGGTAATTCAAAAAGGTTTTTTTGTAAAATAAATGTTTTACGAGATATAGGTACGATACTAAAGTAGTTTATATGTCATACCGCGTGACAGGGTGAGATTTGGGTTGAGTTGCGTACATACCTTTAGATAGATAACGTTAACGGATAGATTCAGACGTCAAATAACACTCAATAAATTCCCAAAAATTTACTTTAAGTGGTTTCTGCCCGCGGCTTCCCTCGCATCTACTACAAATTTGTGTACTTTGTAGAGGCGCGCACAGTTTGAGATTTTGATTTGGTATTCTGGAATCCAAAGAAGAAAATCATACTCAAAGATTGGAATCAGACATGCATGAATGCGGTTACTGAGTCTGCACAGTTATATGTATTTTGATCTTAACATAAACAGATATATTTTGAAGTAAAGCAATGTAAGCCTATGAATATACAAAAAGTTAAATATGAAGTCATTCTTTACAAAAACCTTTACTGCTATATTAAAGAAAAAAACTTATGTGACCACACAATACATAAGAGCACCGTTGATTTTGATAGAAATAATATTTATAGTATTATTAATTATATATCGTATATCTTTTATTATTATTTTTTTTTGCCTTTTCACCTTATATACGCTCGATATTGAAAACTAAAACTAAGAGCAAAAAGCTAAAGTATAGAGTGATATTCTCGTCCTGTATATCTTCTCGAGTTCACAAAATAACTTATCATTGAGATAAGCTGGCACAATTGACCTTATTATCGTCGTGAACGAAACGGCAAAGTGCAACCTCCTACGACTCCCCATGTTTAAGATCTCAGTGATATATGCGCTTGAAATGGCAATAATTTGAATCTTAAATGTTTATCCTGACTATAAAAACTCGACACGGTCCTCCGATTTCGAGTTGATAGGTCAATTAAATTATTTAGCTATTTCGCGCGACTTCGCTACTGTTAATATTCGTTATTGTTTAATATTTAGCCAATAGCCTTACTATGACTTGGTGTAGTTACTATGAGAGTGTTCAAACAAACCAAAAACAACATTTCAGCTTCATATTATTACAAACTAGCGACCCGTCCCGGCTTCGAACGGGTGCGATGCTAATAGTAAATACACTACAGAAAAACTGAACGATGTATATAAAAATTAGTACATTATTTTGATAAATTTCGTGGGGTTTTGGGTGCCCCAGCGGTCATTCATCATTATGGCGTACTTTGGGGGAAGCCTATGTCCAGCAGTGGACGTCTTCCGGCTGAATGGAAATAGATGTTATCATACATATAAATCTTCCTCTTGAATTACTCTATCTATTAAAAAAACGCATCAAAATCCGTTGCGTACTTTTAAAGATTTAACATACAAAGGGACATAGGCACAGAGAAAGCGACTTTGTTTAATACTATGTAATGATGAAGTTAACTTGTTTTTAAATTTGCCCCTCGTCGGCTATACTATCCGCTTTTTCATTTCAGCAAACGTTACATTCTCGGTTACATTCAATTATATTTTTTGATAAATTTAATTTTACCTATATTTAAACAGGTTTTTATGAAAATCGTATTATTCCTTGTAATAATTTATTTACTAAAGTTATGGCGTAATTTCGTCTGCTTCACTCAATTTCATCAACTTCTCCTTTGTGTGAATGAGTAAGAAACAACCAAACACAGAAACTTTCAAACGTATGATTCGATTTTTTAAAAGTTATTTTACGTACAACTTGACTCATGAAAGAATTCTCAGCAACTCGAAACACATTCGGGCGCAACATCGCTGTTGCCTGTTACTCACATTGATGCGTCCGCCCTAGTATAGTTTTTGGGCGGACTATTTTTTTTCTATACACCGCAACGTATTTATATATTTAAAATACAAAATAATGAACATATAAATTATTTGTAAAAATAAGAGGACACAAAAATGTAATAATATTTCACGTGTAACTTGTAAAATGAAATAATTTTTTGCAAAAGCACCTTTAGGTATTGCAGTAACGATTAAAAGGGTGAATTCTAAAATTTGGTGTCTTTTATTTGACCTAGGCTGGAAGTGACGAACACTATAGGTAATGGTAACGAATACTGCACTATTATTCCCATTCATGAATTTGTTGCCAAATATTTCCTGCAATAATTTTTAGCGATTTATAAATCGAATTTATCAAACAGTCTATAATCAGCATATTATACAGTCTATTTTTTTTATAAAATAAATATGCTAGTTATTTTTCTATGTCAAAAAAAAATGTTAAAATGAGCCGATCTTGCATTATTTTCAAATTGTTTTTTTAACATTCTGAGGCCGTTTCTTCGTAATTGGGCTTCTATAGTGCGTTATGTATTCCGTTGGACAAAAACATAAAATAATTTTGTGTTTCTATCATTGTTCAATTTGCCATGAAAGATTGTGATAACGTGAGTTTTCATTAAATATTATGCCAAGATTGCCTTCGCGTTCGATTAATCTTTTCATTGAATAACCATTGAACTAATACCTAAAATAATTCATATAATATTTATTAATATTATATGACCATATTTTTAATCGAATAAATGTCATATTTTTTCATTTATTAAATTAATTGAAAAACAATAGTGACCAAGCGTATAAGTATTGTGAAAAAGTGTTTCAGTGGTTCATATTCCTACTTTATTTTTACAGTACTGTATTTGGTAATTAAAGAAGGTGTTCAAAGTTTGTAGTTTTCGTCAATGTAGATGCCTATTTTAGTTTAGTAACCTTTTAACTTGACAAGCGCATCACGGCCCTGAATTTTTTTTACTTTGTCTACGGCACGACTTCTAAATTAACCTCTTAACCTTTCCAGGTAATAAAAAGCAAATTGCCACTTTCAGTGATAAAGTGAGTCAAATGAAGATCACTCTTCAAATTAGTTTTTATTTTTATTTTTTTACCTAATATTGTACAGACGTAGTGATCGTTGACAAGGTGAAATTTGTTGATGGATGATCTACAAATTTCAGTCTTAGCTGACTCTTTGATGCAAACGAGAACTACTGATGAATCCATATGATTCGAGAATCAAAATATTTCACGAACAAGCAAATTAAATTTTATTAATTCTCCTCGAAAACTTAATAGGGACATAATTCTTTTTGCTTTATAACTTTTTTAAACTTAATTCAAAAAGCGTTTGGTTTATCTACAGATAAATTAACATCTTAATATATCTTTTTATCGAAGCCAGTGACCTTAATCATCATTCATTCATTTAGTGCATGTTTTCTTGGGTATTAGCTTGGAGTGGCCGAGGGCATGGAGCATGTGAGCGCAGTGGCGCAGCTCACAACCACAGCGCACGCTCCTGGAGATGCAGGTGATTCACAGCTGATGAGTGCAGGGTGTTGGCAGAAGTGTAAATGCTGTGGGCGAGAGGGGCGGGCGGGGCGCAGATTGAGGCCACTATTTAACCGCTCGGCGGCCGCGCAGCGACCTGTTGTGATCCCGTCATGGCGCGCTACGCCCGTGTCGCTACTTTGGCCGCGTGTCTCTTGTTCGCCTGCGGTGAGTCCTAACCTTTATATTACGCATCCAGATCCCGTCTATTTCGCGACGTCACAGGTGGCACGACGTCACACCCCCCAGCCGAAAGTAAATAGTGTTACGTCAACATCCAGTGCAGCACTTGAGTGAACAGTGAAGTTCTAAGTTCTAACATCGCGAGATAGACTGTGCCTTTATCGAGTTTTATAATTGCACTAAAAGACGATCTCCTTGCATCAAATAAGTTAAGAATGTAATCAACGCGCTGCATGCTTTCAAGGTCAACTTCAGGCGATACCATACTGACAACTATCGAACCTTATTATGCATGAGTGCCGGTGTATGTTGAACTTTTAAAATTCTTTCGATCACATATAAGACGGCGATCGTATGTGTTATTATAATATGCAAATACGTGTAATCGTTATTCAACAGTCGCCACACTCTAATGCAATAAGGTCGTGATAGGCTGTCTCATAATACAATTTATGAGTTTTATTCAAATGAGGGTAGCAGAGCATATGAAATGCGGTAGCGTCGATTACAAACTTATATAATTTATTAATGTTTTATTGCTAAAACAAATGTTTGGCATTCGCTTTGCCTGCGTATTGTAGGTACGAGAACTTTCACATTCGATGTATTGCGTTGCGGTTGCGCTGCTGACGTCACATTGTATAGTTCGTAGCTTGAAGGAGTAGGTATTGCAGTGCCGACTGTAGTAATCTTGAGCATAAGGTGCACCGAAAAAACGTTCATCTAACATTATAATATTCGTATGAGAAGAAACACGAGACGCGACTTTTTCACCGAATAAATTACCATAACATATTTAACATAAGAATATTATCAATCATTCCCATATTGTTTATTCGAGGCATATATAATTGCTGTTAACGATGTTTTTTATTACCTTTTGTGTTTGATTTTAATCAAAACATGAAATCACTTGGAAATAGGTAAACTTTAATATTAAAAATACTCCGGTTCGCGAAAGACCAGGGGTCAAGGTTGGCAGCGTCGCAAAATACTATTAGGATTTAAAACGTGCCTTGACTCGGTATTACATCGTAAAACTGACGGATTTAATCGATTAAAATTATTATTACAATTGCATGGACACGATTGTCACTACTAAAATGTCAACAATTTTTGTTGTAAATAGCCTAGAAAAATCAAGTATTACAATATCACTCTATTTAATTTGTATATTTGGTGAATGGATGAAAAAAAATAATACGTTTATAAACTTCGAGTTTCTGTATAATATTTACTTTATTTGTGGAAAGCTACGAAAAGCTAGCTAGATAAGATCTAAAGAAAAGTTATAAACAACACGGTGTGGTAACCAACATTGGAATTATAAACTGGAATAACCGGATAGTATCTATTCTAATGAAAGTGATAAATGATAAACATTTGTTAGTATATTTTTATGACACCATATTAGATTAAACTTACAAATAAATATTTATGCTTTTAAAGATACGATACTTGTATATCATGCTCAAAAATATATTCTACTCCCGGAAAAAAATATCTTATATATTTATGTATTATAAATAGCATATTATTCCGAATATAGTTTCAACTGATTATACAATTAAATAGTTGTTTGAAATAAAACACAATTTTAATAAGATTCTTTATGATTGACAAAACAAAAATGTATTCTTCTAGCAAGTAGGTACCGAACTTAAAAGTTAATCGTACACTTAATTGATAGCAGTTAGTATATTCAATATTGCATGATGTTTATTCAATGTAGGCGTTATTGTATTTTTCGTATCATATTATTATGAAACTAATAACCTCATTGTGGTATTTACCGTGAGAAGGTGTCGATTGCGCTCACGTCAGGTAGCCAGGTCGCTATCATGTAATCAGACATCAATACTCACGCTGCAGTATTACTCTATGAGGCAGTCATTATTCATTAAATAAATAATCCCTATTTACTTTGAAAATACAGTATGCCAATCCTTAAATACTTTCGTGATGGCACGTTAATAGACATGAGACGTTTGTGATTTGAAAGGAAAAGTTTGTCGATGATCGTTCCCTTTAATTGACGGTCAGCTTAGATTATTATTATTTCCAAATTTTAAGACAGTCAATTCGATGAATTTTAATGTTTTGTTTACTAATTCTGACGTCCTTGTCATGTTTGTTTTAACAGTGTAGTTACATAATACTTCTTTTTTTATTCGCGGACAGCTGGCATGTTTGAAGTCATTTATTTCATTTACATTTCAAAAAATCTTTTAATTAATCAAACAAATTATATAAAATCGACTGTGAAATTGATTTAATCGGTTTATGATCCTTACATAATTGGTACATAATGTAACATAAATTATGTCACATCCACTAAAAATACTTAAATTAAAATCATAATGGTTTATTAAATATATAAATTATTGTAAATATTTTAAATGTTCTATTTTAAGAGGCACATTAAAATTTACACTATGTATTATCAAATTATCAAAATATCTTGTCGATTGAGTCAATAATCGGGTCGGTACTCGGTATACACAAGACAATGGTGAAAGCCCCAACAAAAACTGTTACTGCACTTTTGCAATAAGTCTTTTTTCTACTGACATACTGTCACAATTAACAAATGTTTATAATTTGCTGTTAGAATTTTTATAAACATTTCGATCACGAGTCAAACCTTTTATCACGTTTATCGGGTATAAATAATAATTATTTGTTCTTTGATAGTGAAATGAATAAATTAATGTAATCATTTATCAAAGTTTCCATCGTATGCCAAATCGTGGATTCCTTTAAAATATGTATACGAATTAAGTAAAAAGTTCATAAAAAGGTAAGCAAACTAATCTAATTGCGAAGTATCAAATCCATGTGTAACATATTTCTTACATTATTATCATAGTTTTTAACATTACAAGTCATGTCAATTACAATAATTTTTCCGCTATGAGTTACCGATGATTCAGAAGTTGAGTGTCTTTTCCAGTTATGATGATATTTTGGCACTCTTTGAATGGTTTTATAATACGACGTGTTAATACGACCCTTGAAATAATAACTGTCAACGTTAAAGTATTTGGTCTTTGAACTTTCTTAGAAGCATCGGGCTTACGCATAAATAACAAATTTCCCGTTATCAATACCAATAGTATATGGCGAGTATCGGCGGTACATACTGATGAGCAGATCGGTATGCAGGCGGCGGCCCTCGCGTTTCTATATGTTCAACTACCTCGCCAGTTCGCCGCTCACCAGCTAGACAATACGATTTTATTTACTTATTCATCAAATCAAACAACCACGTAAGTTATTGTAAGTACGGCTATCAAAGTATTTATAGAATGGAAAGATTTTAAGATTCATCAAAATTAAATGTAAGACTTAGTATGTTAGACAATGTGAGTTCAATTTTTTCTCGATGTTGTTTTTGTAGAATGAGTGGATGAAGTATAACCTAAATAGTAATTGAAATATGAAATAGTTAAAGGTTAAGTTCTAGTATCTTGAAAAAATAGATCAAAGTTATTTATAACATCTTATACGGTAAATAAGGCTCCTCGTGTAAAAGACATCAACGCGCGTCATACATGGATATTGGATACTATTAGAGACTAGTTGCCCGTCTGCATTTATAAATAAATCTTACCAACGATTTTATTGTAGGATATATTGAAGGCGGTAAATCATTTTATTGAACTCTTGTCAAAATACAAATAATTTCAATTTACGTACACATTTATGAAATGTATACGCTAAACGTTAAATGATATTCTCAAAAGTAAAGTAAAGGTAAAGACAACAACAACCAAACAGACAAACTTTTTTAAATTTCTATTTTTTTTTCATGAAACCCAAACAATCGGCGAACCAAAACGAACATACAAACGTACACACAGATATTTTTTCAAACAATTATTTTAGTTTTTTGTAAAAATGTAATCGAGTGTCTGGTAGAAAAGCGATAAGACCGCCTTTTATGTATAATTTGTAATAGTTATTACATCCTAGTTTGTCCCGTCTTACGTACAATACTTACAATAAAGTTCAACGCCTAGCAAGTGCAGTAAACATATGCTTCATGTACGGAATAGGTTTCGTTCCTATTATATGTAAAGCTTTGATAATATCACTCACAATAGCTTACGACCTATGAAAGTTACGTACTCGGCGCTCGCACATAACATTAAGAATACATTTAGGGTTAAATATGTCGTGAGATCAAGTCCATGTAACATATTGCCACCCAAACACGTGGTAGATCCGGGTCAAAGAGGACAAGTTTCTTATTTATCGTTCCGGTGACAACTATTTTTTATTGCGACATGTTTTATTCATCGCGATGCTAAACTCGACTAACTCATTAACCTTCCAAAGTGTTCTATGTTGTGTGTCCACCGGCGGTGATTAAAAGGCGACATTCAAAATTGTCCACTCCGATCTGATAAACGAAATTATTATTTTACTAGGACAAGTTATGTATTCAACTTCGAGACCTAAATAGCTAATGTTATGAAATTCTTAAGAACTCGTTTCCTCTGAATTAGGTATTGTTAATGTTGTAGTTCATTTAAATTCACTTACAGATCAACATGAATATTAATATGAATAAATAATATCGACAAGTATAATATCGTAGTAATGATATGTTACGGAGGATTACAGACTACAGTGCATGCGGAAATATTTGTTAACATTGTAAAACCGTCGACATTGTGGACACGACAAAAATATTTCCTGTTTTTCTCTCATTTATTACAGTCTCTTTAACCTACACTCGATAAACAGGAAATAATATTAAAAAGCTAGTTAAATATCAAAGAATGTGGTGGACTTTTTATTTTTTTAATTATTCGTTTAAATCAAAGTTAATTATTAACTTAACAAAAGGTTTATTTGATTTCAAATATACAACGCTTCTTTTCTATTTCATCCACATGTAAAATGATCAATTATAAAATAATTAGAAATCGTATGAGCTATGTTTTGCAATAGGATTTCCGAAAGTCGGACAGCAACAATACTGCGATAAGAGGACAAAGATATAAGTTCGCGCGTGCGGCGCGGCCTCCCTCGGCCGCGAGCCTGCCTCTCACAACTCGACCATTAGATTAGATAATATCGTGATGCCTTCGTTTCCTCGTGTTACGTTCTTTGCGTTCACGCATAAATTTCGCATCAATTTCTGATAACTATTTCATAAGTGTGTCGCACTCCTAATTAACAAACTTCACAACTAGACCCCATCGACTATAAAATCTGTTTTAAACTCTAATGGCTTCTATTAAGAAACCGTCCGATAACATCTTTTAAATTAAATAGGATGTTTTGCTTTTATAATTTTTACAGCTTTGTCTTGATCAATTCGTAACACTTTTAGCGAATGAGTCGATTTATATTAAGATTTCCTGAATTATAATAATCGGCGGTCAAGGAAATCCACTATTCTGTGACCTTTCCAAATTATAATAATTTCGACAAGCTCACAAAGCATCAAATACCATGCATAATTTGATATAGACAGAGCTTAGAAAGAGTCGTCCTTGTCGCTTGCATAAGCGCTGACATTTCAAACAGTCAAATGTCACGTGCGCTCACCCCACCTCTGACATTTACAAATCCAAGTGACATTTTACATCTAATGATAAAAACCCGTAAACCAAGAACAACAATTTGATGGAAGTACACGGCATAGGCTCTAATATTATTAGCTATATAACGGGTATTGAATTCCTTCTTTGTCCAAATATAGCGTTCAATAGGTTTTCGTTTATGATATAAATAACAGAGATTTAAACAAAGAATTTTTCAACAGAGGGTGTCTACGGACACCGTTGGCGGCGGCAGGCGGAGGACGCACCCAAGAAAAGCGACAATCAGGAGCAAGAAATATGCAAGGACAGGGACGCCGGCGAATGGTTCCGCCTGGTGGCCGGCGAGGGCGACAACTGTCGCGACGTCATCCAGTGCACTGCCTCGGTCAGTGCAATAGGCAATTACTACTTTTACACACGCACCTTTCTTGTTTATATAGACTACACGCCCAATGTCAGACGGACTTTACCTATAAATAAAAATACTCCGACTATTTATGCCAAACACATTAATTTTATTATAGTTCTAAAGCTTACATTTAATTGCCTATGCATAAATGGATAATATTTGTAAAAATCCTAATCGCGCCATCCTCTTTCGTTCAAACAGGGTATTCAAGCAATCCGTTGTCCAGCTGGTTTATTCTTCGACATAGAAAAGCAAACATGTGACTGGAAGGACGCGGTAAAGAATTGTAAAGTAAAGAACAAAGAGCGAAAAGCGAAGCCTCTTCTCTACACCGAGGAGCCGCTTTGCCAAGACGGGTTCCTGGCCTGCGGAGATTCCAACTGCATTGAGCGCGGTCTCTTCTGTAACGGAGAAAAAGACTGTGCTGATGGTTCCGATGAAAATTCATGTGGTAAGTAATTATTTCGTATAATTTCACAATGATTTTTGGAAAATTTTAAATTCGCCGTTAAAAGATCGTATCTTTCTACCAATGTAACATTCGTGTTATAGCGATTATTCTCAATGCTATCTGAATTGGATTCAAAAATCCCTTTGGTGAAAAATCTATATATTTTAAGACTTCGGTTATTTTGTCTTTGTAGTATTTGCTTCATAGAAATAAAAACGCATAGTTAATATTTTAATAAATATAATAGACTAAAGATAAACTAAAAATAATCTGGTCTACAAGGCGAGACGAGCGACGAGTCTGAAATGCCAATCACTTGGCCTAAAAAAACATCTCAATGTTATGTTGTAACGTACAATAAACAAATGTATTTCTTATTTTTTTGATTATATTGCCTTGTCTATATTTTTATTTTAATATCGTGAAGGTGTTTCTTTGTAATGTATAATTTAAAAACTAATTATGTAATTTATTATTTCTTAAAGTTTTTATATCATATTTACGTATCAATTTCTAAATTCTTAAGTTATGAAGATTAATCAAATTAGTACCTAAAGTTTTGCTTTGATACATTGTTTGTAAGTTAAAGCTACATCGACACAACATTCCCAGTACGTACTAACAATTATTCAAGCATTTGTGTAGATATCTTGCCATTATCTGATTGTCGTGTTATTCGAAATCAGTTTGAAGTGACTCTTGGAATAACAATGCAGCAACCAGCATGAAATAAATTAAACTTGCTAGGTGCAATTCGAAATACAAATATTGCGTATAGACTCATAGATATCGTATTTATTTTATATTCCAAAGCAAGGAAAATTTTTCTTTTAGTTGCGAAAATACAGTGAACTTTACAGTTAAGAAGGTGTATGCAACCGCGTAAACCGGTAATATTGTGCAACCAAATGAATTATAATCGAATGTACCAACCTGTTCTCTATATTGTTTACAAATATATGTATATAACATCTTATAAGTGATAATAAATAAATGATTTATTCTATTTCTATTTACATACCCTACGTCATAAAGTGAAATCTAACTAACTGTCAGTTATGTTATGCCGAAAGAATTGATCGGGCGAAAGTACCCATACAGGTTTCAATACCTGTGTCAAGACATGTACTACGAAGGAGTGGTACAAGAGTCACATACTCAGTTATTTGTTAACAATATTAAATTCGGAATGTTTGTGTATCATTTATTACCAATAATTAATTATGATTTATTTGTTGTAGATATCGACAACGACCCCAACAGGGCGCCACCTTGTGATACGTCGCAGTGCGTGTTGCCCGACTGTTTCTGCTCGGAAGATGGAACAGTCATCCCTGGAGACTTACCCGCCAGAGACGTTCCCCAGATGATCACCATCACGTTCGACGATGCTATTAATAACAACAATATCGAGCTTTACAAAGAAATATTCAACGGAAAACGCAAGAACCCAAATGGTTGCGATATCAAGGCTACATACTTTATCTCGCACAAGTACACAAACTACTCGGCCGTGCAAGAAACCCACAGAAAGGGACACGAAATTGCAGTCCACTCAATTACGTAAGTTTCGATAAATTCTTTATTCACTGTAGCTGACACATTCGATATTGCAATATGACTGAAATTCTCTTGAGTATTTTTTCGTATTATCGTAATTTTTATAATTAATAAACAATTAAGTGATTAAGTTATTTAACACTTTTCTAGTAGATGTGCAAGATTGTTTTATTTAATTAAGGGTAAACAAATATTTTTGGTTAAATTATGTAATTTCTCACAGGCATAATGACGACGAACAATTCTGGAGCAACGCTACCGTTGATGACTGGGGCAGAGAAATGGCTGGTATGAGAGTCATCATCGAAAAATTCGCAAATATCACTGACAACAGTGTCGTCGGTGTGCGCGCTCCCTACCTGCGTGTCGGTGGAAACAACCAATTCACTATGATGGAAGAACAAGCCTTTTTGTACGACAGCACTATTACGGCGCCTCTCTCTAACCCACCCCTATGGCCTTACACCATGTACTTCCGTATGCCTCACCGCTGCCACGGTAACCTCCAAAGCTGCCCAACGAGAAGTCACGCTGTCTGGGAAATGGTCATGAATGAGCTCGACAGGCGTGAAGATCCCACTAACGATGAATACTTACCTGGTTGCGCTATGGTCGACTCTTGCTCCAACATCTTGACTGGAGACCAATTCTATAACTTCCTCAACCACAACTTCGATCGGCACTACGATCAAAACAGGGCCCCTCTCGGTCTTTACTTCCACGCGGCCTGGTTGAGAAACAACCCCGAATTCTTAGAAGCTTTCTTATACTGGATAGATGAAATTCTTTCGACACATAACGATGTATACTTCGTAACCATGACACAAGTTATTCAATGGGTCCAAAACCCACGTACCATTTCCGAAGCCAAGAACTTCGAGCCCTGGAGGGAAAAGTGCGCAGTCGAAGGACCTCCCGCCTGCTGGGTCCCACACTCCTGCAAGCTGACGTCCAAGGAGGTTCCCGGGGAAACGATAAACCTGCAAACTTGCGTGAGGTGCCCAGTCAATTACCCATGGCTCAACGACCCGTCGGGTGATGGTCGTTACTGAAAGAGATCTCGCGCCATAGGAGGTGCAAATTAGTCGATATAATAAATTACAATTGACGAATTGCACGGACATCATATTTGAGATCCTACGTTTGAGATGCCAATTTTGTTATCAGGGTCGAATTGAACTTTAGAAACTTTGAATATGTGTCCTTGTAATTAAAAATGTACCGGGTCAAAATCCCGCTTGTAGTCTAAGTATCTACCTAAATATATGTAATATAGATTCACATGAATATTTAATAGGTCTGTTTAATACTTTATGTGATTTTTCTACTTTAAGTCTGTTGGATAAAATTTAAAATACAAAATACTATAAAAAATATACGGAATTTTATTTAAAAATCCTAACAAGATAAGAAATATGCCCCAATTTATGCAACGACGTTTGTTATGCACTATGTAACAAGCGGATAAGACAATGCTCTCACGACTCGTGGGTATGTTTTGCAAGATCAACTGCTTGGGATGCACGTAACAGCTCGATGTAATTAATTAACCCACAATACCCATCCAACAATATGTTTTTTTTAATAAATTACAGTATCCAATATTTACTTTCGAAATCCATTATTCTACGAACTCATCAAAACACATAATATAATTAATTGTTTTAAATATTTTGTAAAAGCAGTAAACAATTTAAAATAATACACGTACCTACAATCTACATGTAAAATTAAATGATTCTTATCACCATAAACGATGCTCTGCTATAAAATTAACATAAAGTATGATAAACTATGAGATAAATATTTTCCTTACTCTAAAGTATAACGGAAGCTCGATTATTTCTTCAATTGCATGAGCATTATAAATATGCATCCTGCTTGTAATTAAAAACAACTATTTTAATCATTATATATAACATTTGCAATCGCACGAATTGAATGAATTTCTCTCGTGTTTATAACCGTTTTGTTTAGAAAGTCTACGAAATATTTGCTAAAAATAAACCTTCTGTACCTAGTAATGAAAGGCGTCAAAATCACCTTATATTTTTTATCATTTACAATCTTAAAGGCTTGAATGACGGTTGTTTCAAGGCTATTATTTACCGTTGTTGTTTCTTTATATGCGATTAGAGTAAGAAGAAATAATTCATTTCTAGTTAATAAATGTAGCTATTGTGTTGATGATTTTATTGTGAATCTTCAAATGATATCGTTACTGCATTACTGTTGCTGTAAAATTAATTTTTATATTTGTCTAATGTAAGGCAAGTATTGCATGGAACTAAATTTTAAAAATGTCACATATTACTGTAACCCAGTTCTACAAATAAATATTATTTCATTTCATTTCAAAAAAATAATAGCACGATTCAAAGAAATATTAAAGCATACGGGTAAGGAAAAAAATCCCATTGAAGGATTTACTGCAATTAATTATTTTCTGGTTCCTTGAGCAAAACTACTAACCTTTATTATGTTTAGGCGGCAGAGGTTATCGTGTCAAGGATTAATTTGGCGAACATTTAATTTTTCACTGTAAAAAATTATATGATAATAAATTATTCATGGATTTATTAAATACTACTAATATTATCGTATAATTGATATGTGTATGTTTAGTTTATGAGTAAAACTGCTAAATAATTCGGACGCGATGATTGAAATCTGAACATTGTATTTTTAATTAATATGTCAAAAAGAATGATGAAGGCAAAACCTTTTGCAGATGAGGTTATTGCCCATGCATTTAATAAAATAATATATATGAATAACATTCGTGGACACTATGAAAATTTTATGTGAGTGTTTTATGAAAGAGCATTTTTTTCATTAGTTACAAAACAATTTCGACATACTTATCAGATAATTTATCCCTGAGAATAAGTCATTCAAAAGTATAGCATTGACACATCATAGTGGTATGAGATGTACGCAATCATGAGAAGACAATAGACGCGGGGCGCCAACACGACCCTCCCTCATCGCACGCTGTTGTAGGTGGCAAGTTGCACATCATCGACTCGAGTGTGCCCATATGCATACGCCGTCACCAGCACAATATAACTTTCCATTTCATTTTGCAATACTCTGTGTAAATTGAAGCTAAAAAAGGATAATGTACAATCAGATGTATTGTTAGCGACATGCATCAAAACAAATAGAGAGTTGGTATTTTTTCTACTATTGATGCTCAATATAATAGCACGGAGAAGCGCAATTCAGTCTGCGTTAGTGAAAGCAGTGAAAGTCAACCAGTATGTATACAACCGCAACGTTATTTATTTCTATCAACCGTTTCAAAGAAATATCCTTTTGCATAAGCACAATATCAATGTTAAGTCATAATGTTCTGTAACCAAACATGCATTAAGCTATACATAATATGCACTTTTGAACCACCTGAATATTACTCATAATTTCTTGTAGGCACTGTATGATTCACGTGGTAATAATAGCTTAAACCTTCAACTAAACTGTAAAACTACTTACATTACTTACGTATCTAGCAAAATTATTTAACGATAAATATAGATCCCTCGCAGCCATTCTTCTTATATGCGTTAGACGTCCTATAGACTTATTAAAATTAAAATTTCCTTTTTGATAAGCCTGTAAGAAGACGTGCGAATCTTTTATATGAAAACATACCGATATAATGATTAAGGTAATTGAAAAAAGCTATCAAGCGTCAGTTAAGCTATATAATATTTATTAAAATATTCTCTATCAAAATTATAAAAACGGTGGTTTTTCAGCATCAGGAGATCTGTATTTTTTTCTTACTTTAATATTTTCCTCATCGACACGACATGCTAAATTCGAAGAATCGTATTCACTTAGCTTGAAAACATAACACTTCTTTAACTTTTCGTAATACCTTTTTCGAAACAAGGCCGTAAACTATAAGTTGGCATATATTATTATGTTAATATAATACATTATTACTGTCATTATTAAAACTAAATAACCAATTAAGATATTTATGACCATTTAAAGTTGATGTGACTGTGTTAGTGTAAAATTTCGGTAAATATAAAAGTTATAGTTGCTAATTTTAAATCTTTATCATCGTATCCTAAGAAATTTAAGGTAAGCGAAATCTTTTTGATGGAAATGCTCATTGCATTTCTGGGTAACATGACAACATATTATAAGTATTTTATTGTTGCTCACATCCATACTCGTTGGCCTCATTAATATAATACTGCTACTTGGAATTAGCTAAGGTACCCAGGTTTAGCTATACCTACAGCGAGGTAGACATAGGTATGCATGCATTGTCGCAAGTGAAAGGAAATATCTTGAAGGATCCTTGACTCTTGCGCGCCTACTCGCCGCCGTGTCGTCGTCACTACTTGTGATGTTGTGGTACTTGTGCGCATCTTAATTATTCCATTATTCTTTATGCTGTATACAATTATATATTTAACTTTTAGAATCAATTTGAATAGAAAAACTAACTCTATTTATCTACATTTAGAATTTTTTGATGCCATAATATGTTTTATTGATGATGATATGATGATTTCGCATAGGACAGGTTACCACAAATTCAAAAATACACACAATATTATAAGTTTCAAACCACGAGTAAATAAGCAAGAACCTTCAATAATTTCAATCCTTTTCTCCCTTAAGCTCTCACATTGAATATTAGCAACGTGTCATTTAGATGTTATTGAGGCTGTATATGAGCAACATAGCTATTTTCTGCTCGTTTACCTTCCTGTGACGTTATGACAAATATTGTGCTTTATATCTATCACAATTTTATGTGAACATGAATTGAATAATTTTTTTATTTATGAAGAAATTTATAATAAATTTTAGAAAGTATTTCGCGCGTTTATTTTGTGTCTGGAGATAACATCATGTTTTACACGTTTATACAAAAGAATGGGTTAATCTTGGTATTGACAAACTTCGGCACATTGTACAATTTTACAAAAGATCTAACTTCCGGCATGGTATTAGCATACACTAATGATAGTCTGGTTTCGCTTATGCTTCCGCCTTCAGTTGTGTGCAATTCCTGGTCCGTCCACGTCTACCGTATTAAGAATATTTGATTTCCTGCATCTAAGAATGGTATAAAATTTAACAAAACATTATCCTTATAGCGTGTTCGATCAAAACATTTGTTTCTTTTTGTAATCGAATGGTTTATACTTTCACGCGATGTGCCATTTTGTTGCGTAACATTTCCGAATACTTAACATTTAAACTATTGGTTGCTAGATTCTTATGCAGTTGTTACGTGCACATATACGACCTGGATACTTGACCTACATATAAGTCGAACGAAATCTTACTCTTATTAATATTTAGTCGTTGTAGTCTTAGTCTATTTAGTTTAGTCGTAGTCTTTAAAATAATTAATTAAATATGCATACTATAAAATAACAAAACGATTTTTTTTCATTGACAGTTGTTTAATTTCACTTTTAAAGAGATACTTCAGAAACGATTTGTCTTTTATTTAATATATTCGTCGTTTTATATATTCACGCGACCTTTATAGTCTCAGTAGGGGACTGATTAATTAAATATTTTACAACAAGGTGCTACTTTAAGTCGTTCTACTAGAGCCCACATATTTTAATACTGATTTCTCATTAGTACGATCTGTTTGAAAAATAGATCTAACTTGTTTTTATGATCACGAGATACTTAAAATATTTAAATGTGACTAGATAAATTGTTCACCGAAATTCAATATAAAATATAGACATTTATAAGATTAATATTGATCTTTCCTTATCTTGTTATGAGCTGAAGATTTATTTTATTACAAATAATAATAGAACATACTATGTACGTTAATATCAAAATAACTGTTAAAAATATTTAAAAGTTTTACGATGAGACTATTGTTAAAATATATTATTTTTCTTTGACGGACACTATGATAACTATTCTATGTCTACTTCTCTTAGTAAATAGTGTAGTGGTGCGTAATTTAAGAAATATCCAAAGCAAGTCAAATTATTACGCCGCTACGATTTACTACAAACGCGTTGATGTCTTAAACAGGTTACTCTTTGTTATCAATTGATCGCAACTATTGACTTAAAATAAATTATAAATTTCTACTTAGAACTTATAATAGTTTCTTAATTCTACAATGAAGACTCAATAATTAAAATAAATTAAAATATTTAGTTTAAATACAGTTTGGTGTTCAAGAGACTCCATAAAAGTAGAATTGAACTCGGATTCTCGGAGAAAGTGAAACTGCGACATTTTCAAGGCAAGTCTGACCATCAAACTTAATAACTACTTCAAGAAAAACCTCTGAATTTGGAATATATACGTAAACGAAGCATAAAAGAAAATAGAACGCAACTACCGGCCCCTATACTGAAATATTTAATTACTGTCATAAAGCACCCATGAACAGTCATTATAATACTTGAGCATTGCCAATTCATCGTTTCTACATATTTGCTAGGAGTGCATACTTGACCTAAACGAAGAATGCATCACAAAATCACGCCATTTTATCAACTTTCTGCGAACGCCAACAACTCTAAGCAAATAGTGGATTTAGCATAACCTCGCTAAGTGCCACTCTAGACATATGACTATTTTCACTGTTTACTAGATATGATTAGGAACCTTTCTATACCGATATGTCTTTTGTGTGGTGTATTATTCTTCATCGTTTTTAAAGTAACAAATAGGAATTAGCGGCGATTAACGCTGTCGAGTTTTGATCGTCTAAAAAGAGAGGGAGTTCTCAATTCAGCTTTTTCTGTGGGTCAATATCTATTCCGTCTGTCTGTCCATTCTTAACGACTAATATACAGAACCGAAATGTAATTTTGTACAAACGTTCTTTGAAATCCGAGAAACGACATAAGATGAATGGGAATGGGAGATAAATGCGGGTAAAAATGCGGTACACAGCTAGTATTTTAAGAGTGGCTCGACTAATGTCTAAATTCCAAATATATACATATACCAGATTTGGAAGTAAATTTTTATCCAAGGTACATTTGAAACATGTAAATACTTACTATACGAACATTTAATAAGATTGAAGAAATTGTTAAACAAAATAACGTATGTAATTTTTATACCGTTACATTATCCCTCAAAATCCAGAAGGTGTGTTGTTGAAGCCGTATTTAAATTATTGATGGAAATATCATAGGGTCATGCGTCAGGTCGCGCGGTGCCACGCAGCGAGCGCGCCGGCCCCGACCGCGTCTGCTCGCTCCTCGCGTTACATAACCCGATCCACCCGGATATCTCCGCAAGGCCACATATCTCGCTAAACTTTGATGCATTCGATTTTTGACATGCAATTAAAAATAAAGCTTTACACGATAGATATACGACACCACAGATAACACGCAAGATCTGCCCTACCTGCTTTGACCAATTTCATAAAGTTTCATTCACTGAAATACATGGATAATCATATAAATGTCTGCATTGTATTCGAAATTATAAATTTATTGCATTATGCTAAAACAATTACTTTAATAAATCTAACAAAGGAATTTGTAAAGCGAAAAAACGCAAATAAAATATAGATATGCATCCTACATGTTTACAACCGCAATAATGAAGGATAAAGACTTTGATCGATTGCGGTCGCAACATGGAATCGGAGATTGTTTAATTACTATATACCTATCCGTTATACTATAGTACGCATTAATTCTTTATTTCCAAACTTTTAAAATATATCGCTAGTATTTAAATTTTACTGTTATTTATTTAATAATGTACTGATTTAAATTCATAAAAAAATGTTATCTGAATTGATACCTTGTGCGGAAAAACACTTTTACTCTGAATCTAATGTCCTTCGTTCTTAAATAAAGACATAATTATGTTAATAAAATACATTTTTAATTTTCGGATCTTCTTTCCATCTTTATGTGACATTGACATAAATTCAAAAAACTGGTTCGTATTACAATCGAAAGTGAAGATTTATCAATTTAAATGCAAAAAAAGAAGCTCTTCACAAATGTTATGTTAGGTTTAGGTTGTTGCATATTATTGTGTAATCATCAATAAAGAATTTTTATACCCTCAATATTTTTGCGAATTTATTGAAGATTATTTTTATGATTATTTTTTTATTTATATTGCTTTCGTCTGTCATACATAACCCAGTTTTCTGACATGCATTTTGTTATAACGTAAGTTGAACTATACATACCGCTAATATCTGTAAATTTAAATAACAGACAAGGAAGTACATGATACGTGCTTACGATTCTGATTTCAAGAAACTTTAACTAGCTTCCCTTACCTTCATCGGTTGAACAACTACGAATTAAGTTTTTTTTTCATTATAGATTCTGATTAATTTGTACTTATCAAAATAAGTAACATTACAAAGTTTTTAGAAAATAACCAGCTCCAAACTTCAGCAACTTCAATATAAAATATAAATTTTTTGTTTAACATTGATAAGCAGCCCCGACCAAAACATAAGATCTAAGAATTTGAAACTAGGCTTATCTATCAAAGCATACTAGAAATGTGACTTTATATTAATTACACACCTACAACAAGGATCGTATGATATAATATATGACCTATCAAAAGTATTATTATGATAAAACATCGCAATATTTGATGTAGATATGATAATTAAAAACTTCATAAATAATTGTATGCTTATCATCGCTGTTTACTATCACAATAATGTCACCGTGTGCTTATTAAAAGCTTCGCCGGAGAAGTGATGATTTATACTGGCGGGAGGTATAGTGCGTAGAGGACGGGTGGAGTGTCTCGGCTGGTGTCGAACGCGAGGTGCCTGGTTATATAAATAGGTGAAGAGGGGCAGCAAGCACCTCTTGCACTTTCTTGCGGAGCGCGACGCAACGGCCAGTCTTTGCCGAGCGCTATGGCTCGACACGCGTACCTGTGTCTTGGTGTGCTGTTACTCGCCTACTCTGGTTCGTACTCGTAATTTTTCCATTCTTTAAATTTAATTATTCGTTTTCTTATCAACAAATTGTTTAATTAATATCCTACAAAATTTATTAAATAAATCTCAAACTCTGAGATAAGCTAGGATTATGATGGTAGTGCTAAAAAATGGCGGCTGTCTATCATCGAATTAATAAATTGTAACTTTTAATGCTTGTCATTTGTGGAACTTTATTTTTTGTTCATTTATTTATTTTTTTAAATTATTAATACTATATGTACTTCACGCTGGTCAAATAGCGAATGAGATATAACACCGGTTATCTACGTGGCCGGTGTTGACCTCGATTTCTTTTTAAAGTTTTACCTTTCAATGCCGTCATCGACTTGCTTTCGGAATACGCAACTGACAACTGAAATACGTGTGAATACAATCTCTTGCGCAATTTTATTCATATTTTTTCTTACACGCTAGTATACAGTTTATACAGTGAACCCTGACAATTTACTCAACTACTTGCCAATGAATCATGCGCACTACGGTCTACGACACTCAACGCCGAAATGAAACGGTACTACATTCCTACCCGCGTGTGGTAATCGTGGCTTACGTTGAAGTGTTACTCAATAGTAGTTCTAGGCTTGTTTAATAAACATTTCTATAGAATGGATACAAACAATTTATCTCTCACTCCAAAGCAAAAAAATCTCATACTCTCGCCTCGTTAGGATTCGCAATAACACATTGCTATGATAGTTTTACTCATAATAAATATTCTTGCAGTGGTAGGCGAGTCGAGGGTTAAACGTCAGGATGAAGAAGGTGGCGGAGATGAAGTAAACGCGGAAGAGCTGTGCGATGGACGGCCCGCGGACGAATACTTCCGTCTCTCAACCGAGGGTGACTGCCGTGACGTTGTCAGGTCAGTAAAGAATTAAGTGTTTCTTCTTTACTTGACATATTTTGAAAACAATTTTTATTATATTTATATTCGCGAGACAACTTTGTACGTTCCGAATTTAATAAATTTTTCAGCCACGTGAACTCATCCATCCGTAGCATGAAACGATCAAGTTTTACAAAGCTTTAACAAGGTCATCTAAATTGTTGATTTATTTATATGCTTCGTTAGATATTCAATTCAAAAACTTGATATTCCAGCCAGTGAACGGAATGGTCGATAACGTGCCTTGAATATAATATATACCTAACTTTATCGTACCTATACCTACTTAACAATGCAATGTCCACTATGAATGACATTTAATCTTTATTATTTTTGAATATGTAAGTTTATGTGTATTGAACATTCACGAATCGCGACAAAAATATTTTTGTACGAGATTATAATGTTCTATCCAAATTTATAGCTATATTGTTTTTAAAGATGGTGACCATAAGATCACATTAATCCGACTACATACAATTTGTTACTGATATTTACAATAAAATATTTAGTCTATTTTTTATTACATTACGTACATGCTGTATTAATTTTAAACTACTTATTGATATAAACGGGTCTAGTTTAATTCATTTAATATATTGATGGATTAAATTAATTAGAACTGATGTGATCTCATTGAAATTTATTTTATTAAAATTTCATAGCAGGTGATATAATTTATTTTAATAAAAACCTCTCAACAGCTACATTCGATGCAGGTGCTAAGACATGGAGAACCTACTACGAGTTTTTAATTTTCCAGGCTTCTTGACTAATCAGAATATGTGTTATATAGAAAGGTTTATAAATATCTTAAAGTAAACTAGAATCTGGTTCAGTGAGTTCAAGGCATGGCTGTGTACAGGTGCGACAAAGGCGCCGAGAATGGAGTCACCAGGCTCGCTTCAGTGAGGTGCCCCGGCGGTCTGGCTTTCGATATCGACCGACAAACATGTGACTGGAAAACCCATGTTAAGAATTGCGATAAACTAGAAAGTAAGTTTCGATCAATGAGGGAAGTGGTCGAACGAAGGGCTAGCTTCCGTCTCGGTTCACGATGGAAGTTATTAACGCACGTCCGTACCAGTTAGCCTTTTGCGCGTCCGCTTCCGGCCATTTTTTACGTAAAATAATTGTTTATTTCTTATTAATACAGGTGCACTAGGTCAGGTCTTAAACAGATCACTTGCCCATCGGGACTGGCTTTCGATCTCGATAAACAGACCTGCGACTGGAAGGGTAAAGTGAACAACTGTGACAAACTCGAGAGTAAGTGGCGACAAGTTATACGCGTGTAGCGAGCTTGGGTGAAGGGGCCGCGTCGCACAGTAGATTTGTTTTGCATGAGGCCCCGGACAAAGGGAACGGCCCTCATCAGGACCGACCTTAACTACACAATGGAAACGATTGTTTTGGCATACTTATACACTAATCCTGCTGATATATTTTGTGTTACAAAATCTTTTAATTACAAGACAAAAGCGTTACTTGTAAAGATTTAATAATCTTAGTACGAATCACTGAAAGATAAATCACGCACCAAAATTGTTTATAAATTGATCGACAAACACAACGCAATCATAATTCACTCATTTTCACGTTTTCTTCCCGTGCTTATGCTTACATTGACATTATTACTAATATTGCTCTTTCGGACTTTTACTAATACTTTTCTTTGGGAACCTTAAATGTAAATATAACACAAACAAAAATTTGTTTGCAACTGTATCATACACTACCGCTTTTTAACAAAAATTATTTTGAAGGCTTAACTTCTTATTTTTGGAAGGTGTTTGGATTTTGTAAATATATAACAAAAAATTTTAAGCCTTCTTTAACTTTAAGTTTTAATACATAAAAGTAGGAAAATAAAAATAATTCTTTCACAACTTCTCTTCTTTCTGATATCAATTTAAACTGGTTCATTCTGATAATTATTCATTTCATATCATACAATATTTACATTATTACTAGGTCAAATAACGATGAACCCATCTTCTTCTCTCAACTATCTTCTACGTTAGCGCTTTGACCCAGTGACTAATTTTCCATCAAACTCTTACTCTCTTTTCTTGACCACCACTGAGAGGATAATACTTATCCTTATTAATTTTTCTGATGTTAACTCATCATCTCTCATGCTTATCCAAATCCTCACAATGACGACCAAAACACACTTAAAAATTAAAATACACAAAAATAAGTGACGCCTTTTTCCTCCCTCTTAAGTAGATAATCATTACTTTATACTAAAACATTATTACATTTTATAGAGCCAAGAAAAATTCTGCCCATTTTGAAGACCGATGAACCAATTTGTCCCGAGGGAAAATTGGCCTGCGGTAACAGGGAGTGCGTAGACAAAGAACTGTTCTGTAATGGAAAACCTGACTGCAAGGACGAATCTGATGAAAACGCATGTAGTAAGTATGATTAAAGTTGCACATCGAAAATACTTTTCCAAAATTAGTTGAAGTGACGGATGAATTTATCACGATCTATCTTTCTTTTATGTGTGTTACCATTAACAATTAGGTTATAGTTATTACAACTCTTAGATATAGGGTTCGTGAGTTTAGCAAGACCATATCTTATTTTAATTAATTGCGCACCGTGACGTACACTAAATATATCACGTAACTTTTCCATTCACTTTATCGAAGTCTGTTATATAAACAAGAAAGATATTATGCCATAATTACTGCATACAATATTCTATATACGATGTATATTATAACATTTTACATCAATACAAATATTTTTTTATTTTCTTGTAGCTGTCGATGTCGACCCCAACAGAGCACCAGACTGCGACCCTAACCAGTGCGTCTTGCCAGACTGTTTCTGTTCTGCTGATGGTACTCGTATTCCCGGCGGAATCGAGCCTAACCAAGTACCACAAATGATCACAATCACTTTCAACGGTGCTGTTAATGTAGACAACATCGATTTATACGAGCAAATATTCAACGGTAACAGACACAATCCAAATGGATGTCAAATCCGTGGTACTTTCTTCGTATCCCACAAATATACAAACTATGCTGCCGTACAAGAATTGCATCGCAAGGGTCACGAAATTGCAGTATTTTCAATAACTCACAAAGACGATCCTCTTTACTGGACAAGTGGCACTTATGACGACTGGTTAGCTGAAATGGCTGGTGCCCGTCTCATCGTAGAACGCTTCGCCAACATTACCGATGCCTCCATCATCGGTATGCGTGCCCCATACTTGCGCGTCGGTGGCAACAAACAGTTCGAGATGATGGCCGACCAATACTTCGTCTACGACGCTTCAATTACAGCTCCCCTCGGTCGTGTCCCAATTTGGCCATACACTCTATACTTCCGCATGCCACACAAATGCAACGGTAATGCTCACAACTGTCCTTCCAGGAGCCACCCCGTTTGGGAAATGGTAATGAATGAATTAGATAGGCGTGATGACCCTACCTTCGACGAATCTCTTCCTGGTTGTCACGTTGTTGACTCTTGTTCTAATATCCAAACTGGTGAACAATTCGCGCGTCTTCTTCGTCACAACTTCAACCGTCACTACACGACTAACCGTGCTCCTCTTGGTCTTCACTTCCATGCTTCATGGCTTAAATCCAAAAAAGAATTCAGAGATGAACTCATCAAATTCATTGAAGAAATGCTTGAAAAGAATGACGTCTACTTCAATTCTCAAATCCAAGTTATTCAATGGATGCAAAATCCTACTGAACTATCTTCACTCCGTGACTTCCAGGAATGGAAACAAGAAAAGTGCGATGTTAAGGGTCAACCCTTCTGTTCTCTACCAAATGCTTGTCCTTTAACAACACGAGAGTTACCGGGAGAGACCTTGCGTCTGTTTACATGTATGGAATGCCCGAACAACTACCCGTGGATCTTGGATCCTACAGGAGAAGGTTTTAACGTTAAGAAGTGATCTCTTAAGTAAAAGTGAAGAAAAGACTGTACACATGTAAATAATACTCAGTAATATTATTGAATGCAATTAATTGTGACTTGTGACATGACGACAACACCAACTTGAGTTATATTAATTATTGTTGACAATGAATTTATTGCCTATTTATATATATGAAAACTCAGAGTTGGTGTTTGACGTAAAAGGTATTGAATAATGTCCTGTCACTCCGCTGTATACTGCAAGGATAGATAATCTTATGTATGTTTCATTATAATTTAGGTTGTTACAATTTTTATGGACAATAAAAATTAAATTGGAGCTACGTTATTTTATTTTTTTCATAAACCTTTGAACATTTAATATTTTTATACAAAAAACATTCCCAAAAGTCCATCGTTTGCCTATAAGTTTTTTGTTATGAAACTTTTCAAGACCTTCAACTTTTACTAAAATAAAAGACAATTATTCATGTTGGAAACATTTATTCAATAGCTAGTACAGGCAAACTATAACAATTTTATAAAGAAAACAAACTAAATTCAAACATGTTAATCTCACTTTTACTACATTTATTAAAATAATAACAAATATATTATGTATAAACCGAGTTCAAAAGAGGATAAGGCAAAGCGCACTCTTTCATTTTATTAAACTTGTTTATATAAAAATTACTCTTCATAATTGACTGAATACAACAAAATTCTACTAGAAATTTTGTAATCAGTAGTCAATACATTTTAAATATTCAATTACATTAAATTGTTAAAGTGTGAGCTTATTACACTCAAGAGTTCCCAAGTAGAAAATATAGAGAAAGAAAGGGGGGGAGGGGGGTTAACAAATACATTCCGATTTTCTTTATCCTAAATCCGATTTGAAATTGGAAGTAGAGCACGTAAACATAACTAAACTTATAAGTGCGTCGCGGTCTAAAAAAGATTAGGAACCCCTGGAGTAAATAATTAAGTCATTATAATTATTATAAAAACGTGACGACATTGACATACGCAATGTAATCGCCAAGTATGAACGCTTGCTTTTCATAATGAATCATAAATAGAATGGTCAGCAATAGCATTTAGAGTGTGCCAATGTTGCCTTATGCGTGGAATATAGTTTGACGCTATTTTTAACCGACTTTAAAAAAAAAGAGGAGGTTATCAATTCGACCGTACTTTTTTTATGTATGTTACCACATATCTCCGGCGTTTATGGACCGATTTGGAAAATTCTTTTTGCATTCGAAAGAGTAGAGTTCCAGAGTGGTCCCATAAATTTGGTTCAAGCCTGATCATCCATGTGGAAGATATTCCAGGGAACTTCTCGAAAATCAACGGAATTAGCTCTGCGGTTAAGGTTTAACGATATATATATCAACTGAATTGTGACTAGATAATGTGATTACCCTTCACATGACACTAAAAAGGGAAAAATAAAAATTTTTGCCAAAAAATAGAACCGACTTCCTCACTCTAAAAAGTAGAAAATAACTTTTATTTCATATTTGTTGGAATCTATAGAAAGTCGGTGCTTTTATCTATTTTCCATTTAACAAGATTTTGCATTTTTATTTATTGCCAACTTACACCCGCAACTTCGCTCGCTTGGATTTTGGTTGCACGGACAGGGATGAGAGAGAGTTCGTTATATTAAAATCGATTTATATAAACCTCTAATGAATTATATACCTAAACTCATCAATAATCACACTATTAGTGAGCCACATGAAAATCCTTACATCCTTTTTGAATTTATTAAAAAAAACAGATGCGCTTTTTTATAATATGTAGTAATTATTGTCTTAGAATATATAGTTTTCGGACATAATTTATGCATATTTATAATACTAAGCGTGTTCCATAAGGGATGAAGCGCCAAACAAAATAATTAGCTTACTCTCACATAGCATTTTTATCTCGCTTCTATACTAGTTATAATAATAATAATAGATGTTTTCCAATGAAACATTTTTGGATACTGATAAATAAATTTCTTAATATGCTATTTTTTCATAAAATAATGTCACATTTCAAATTTGTTGTTATTGCATGTTGCTAGTTATAAAACAATTAATTTGTATAAAACTTAAAAAATCGGATTTTTGTATTCTAAATAAAACGAGACTAGGTTATTAACAATTAATTTATTTTAATACTACCGCTGGACTAGTTTTGTTATTAATTTACTATTAATAAAATTAGAACATATAATTTAGATAGTAACACATTGTATCACATTACATGGAATAAAATTTGGTTATTAATTTTTTAATACTACAATTTAGCTTATTTTATGTTTTCAGTGATTTTAATAAGGTGCGGATTATTGCAAAGCCGTGAATGACTTTTTAAATAGCAAAAAAGCTTTGGTACTTCACATGACAATATTTAACCGAAAACATTAACGTTTTTGGAAAATTGCGCATCGTCGTCTAATGTTTTCCCAGATAGCGAATCCGACAATCCCAAATCATCCGAGTGTCCATCTTGAGTATTCCTGCCAATATCATAATTATATTATCTTTTGAACTTATTTAAAAATCACAAGTTAATTATGTATGTAATGTATTAAACAGAATTAACTTACCGACTATTTGCTCTGTTATAATCGTCTCCTGAAAAGCTGTCTGTATCATCGTTGAGCGAGGTTTGGGAATCTGGAAGGGAAACAGTTATATAGATACAGATTCTTTTTATAAACTTTATTGATGTGTTTTAAACATGGTAATTTATTTTTTTCAAGAATTGTTTGAGGTAAGTTTGATGTTTAAAATAGTAAGTTAGATATATCGACAGAAGTGTGTCATGTTATCTATCAAATTATTTGGTATATAGGTATGAGTGAGGAACGCAGCGTGAGTGAGTCTGCGTTTCTGCTTGCCGCATTACTATTGGCTCTGGTTACAATAGCGAGGAGGTTTCAGAAGTCAAACGCATACGTCTTAGTCTAGTTTCAATATTGTGTGCAGCATGTCCACCCCGTCAGCGCCCAGTGTGACGCTGGAGCCCAATGCACGAGAGGCCTACCTGCGGTGGTGAGATACTCCGCGGAGAGGTAGGGCGGCAGATCGTCGGCCGCGTCCCCCGCGCCCCCCTCCGCGCCCAGCGTGTCCACCACAGCGTGACGCCGGAGCCCAATGCACGAGAGGCCTACCTGAGGTGGTGAGGCGGTGCGTGGTGAGATACTCCGCGGAGAGGTAGGGCGGCAGATCGTCGGCCGCGCCCCCCGCGCCCCCCTCCGCGCCCAGCGTGTCCACCACAGCGTGACGCCGGAGCCCAATGCACGAGAGGCCTACCTGAGGTGGTGAGGCGGTGCGTGGTGAGATACTCCGCGGAGAGGTAGGGCGGCAGATCGTCGGCCGCGTCCCCCGCGCCCCCCTCCGCGCCCAGAGTCTCCACCACCGACAGCCATTGTCCGTTGTGACACCGGAATCTCTCCACCTGATGTCACACAATAGATTAATTATACTTTGGCCAGATCGCAGATTATTCTTAAAAAAATTAAAAAAACGCAATGTACAAAGTTATTGAAAGATGAAGAACATAATAAATGCCTGAATTAATGAAATTATAAATCTTTATGTCACTGCTATTTTAAAATTTCTTGACAAACGTTAATGACTAAGTAAAAAATGGAAAACTAACCTTGATTCTATTGGCCCATTCGTTTTGCATTTGAGATATAATATCGAGACAGGAATCGCACATTTTTCTTATTTCAACATTTTTATCTTGCATGAGATCGATCAGGTAGGCTGGTGCTTCTGAAATGGAATATTTGAAAATGGATAAAGTACTTATATTGACATCTTTAGCACTTATATACAATTGTATATAATATATATACAATTTGACTCAATTTGATCACGGCTATGTACTGTGCGTACTCACCAGTGTTGGCTACGAGTTGTTCGGCCGCGCGCGGGTGGGACAGCATCTGCCGGAACGCGAACACGGTCTGCAGCACGTGCTCGTCGTCGGCCTGGCGGTGTCGCAGCGCGGCCACGAGCGCGTGCCCGCCGCCCGCCGCCGCCAGCGCGCCCGCGCCGCGCTCCTCCGCGCACACCGCGCCCGCGCACACCACCGCCTCCAGCACGAGCTCCGGGTCGCACTTCTCCTCTGACATAGTTTAGATCCGAATGTAAAATATTAAATTATAGACCATATAACATAGCTAAATCTCTGCGACAGTTGTGACTGTCACACTATTTTAAATAAAACTAAATTAAATTTTTTATCTTTTAATTTTATTGATTACTAGCTTTCCGTCCGCGACTTCGCTCGCGTGAACTACAAATAATACTTTTATACACTATTTCTTATAATATTCCAAAATCGGTTGTTAGGATTAAATAAATAATTCAATCGATAAATACATAATAACGTAAAACAAAAATGTGCTTATAATTTATATTGATTTTACTTTGTATGAAGTCTTGAATTCAATTTTATAAAAGGCATTAGAAGACTTGACATTACATCCTTTAAAGTTGGTGAACGATTGTAAAATATTGATAATCTAGCAGTGATATATTACAGGTTGTCACTGTAACTTTTATATTACGACATTTCAAGATCTAATAAAATAACAAATTAATATGCAGAGTTTTTACCAAAATAAAATTATTTGACCACAATAATATTTTGAATATTTTGTTATCCCTATAGAGAGCAGACATCTATTATTATTTTAATAAATATTTCTTATCTGTATTTATGATAAGCTTGCTTAAATGGCCATTTATTATTAGAATAATCCGATATATAGACACAATTGTATTTCGACTTCTACTAGCTATCGATTCAACCTTGGCTTATCAATTTTGCACACTAGTGAAACAAAAACTTAAATTTCCTGTTTATTTCCGCCAAATTCTCGAAGAAAAAGAAAGGTTGTTACTTCTGAGGTCAGTTATATTTTTGCAAGGCTATTGATAATTTGTGAATGACCCCGTAATCCTATATGTTCAAAAAATATTATCAGTGCAGTTTATAAATTACCTTGTAATTTTCAATATTTTTACCTAATAAGTAATTATCCTTTTTTATATAAATGTAATTATATCACCCGACTTAATTTAAACATTAAGTCGACATGACCCCCTTTATATGATATAATACTTAGCTGTTTCGAATTTTAAAACAAAAGTGGTAGTAAATTCAAATCAGAACAATTTATGAGTTGTTTACAACATAGATAAGAGATTCGACTAACTACAAAATTATTAAATTACCTGGGTTTAAAACTTTCATGATATAAGGAATCAAGTTGTATCTTTCAACAACAGCAAACACATCAATATTGTTCGAGGGATTGAGAATGTTGCTCAAAGTCCCAAGACATTCAATAACAAATTCTTCGGGTGCTTCACCACTTGTGACGGCTCCTGCCACGTCGCCAACAAACTCCTGTAAGCATAATAATAGTTTTATTTTATCTTAGCAGGTCAAATTGTTTATTAGCATTTTTTTCTTCAAATGTTCATCATTTTTACCACGCACTTCAAGCTTTTGTAATTACAAAAGTAGAATTCTACTGCCCGATACACAAAAGGCAAATATCTTGATGATGACTTTTGTTTTAGCGAGCAATTGTGGATGCATCTCTTCCTAATCAGACGACGCAAATAACTTTATATTTTATAATTTGAAATAACTCCTCTAGTTTTACAAGATTTACTGTAATCATGGTATTATTGGTTTTTGTCACTAAAAATAAAGTATTCATAATGCAAGACTACCCACAGTATAAGTGAATAAAAAAATTAATAAAAATTTTTTTTATTTCGTCCGCTACTTATCTGAAGTCTTTAACCAGCAACGTACCACAAAGAGCGGCTTGTTCTGGGCATGGTGCGACAGGTTCCGCACGAGCTTCATGAGCATGGCGTTGCGGTGCCGGAAGGCGCGCGCGAGCAGCTCGCGCAGGCGGCCCTCGCCCGTCATCTGCTGCGCGGCGCGCTCGTTCCACGCCACGTTGACGCACAGCGCGAGCAGCACGTCCGTGGTGCCGGGCCCGCCCTCGCAGCTGATGTCGCTGTTCACGTTCAGCAGCAGCATGTCTGTCAACTGTGGAAGTGTACATGTTGAAATCAAATGAAATGAAAACGAAGTGAAATACTACTAAATACTTATAAAAAAACTTAAATTAAAGGGAAGAGTGCAAATGGCGGTATTAACGCTAAATAGCATTTTCTTCCAGACATCAACTTGAAAAAAGGATTTTAATTTAAAAATTAAGAGTGATAGGTGGGTGAGCAATAACAAGTTATCTAATTAACATGTTGTTTGATATACTGTACTTTATATTTTAGATATAACAGCTATAGGCTATAGGCACTGCCTCGTTGATCTAGTGGTTGTATCTTTGCCTACAGATTATTAACAGCAGTCTCTGGTTCGAATCCTGGGTGAGGCCAAAAAAAGTTCTTTAAATTGTTTTGGCAAAAAAATCTCAGTAACCATGAGTCAGGAAAGTTAGAGGTATTGGAACATTCCCGCGCCTCGCAGACCACGTGTCGCCGTCAGTCCTATCATTGTGTAATCAAACTGCCTTATTAATTATCAAATGCTAATTAATAACTTATGATATTATTTATACCTTTGCTTAATATCACTTTCGGTAAGTAATTTACTAGCAAAATGTTGAGTGTTGCTTGTTATTTACATTAATATGTAAATTATTATCCTATTTGTCATTGTTAAAATAAAAGGAAGGAATCTACAACTCACCAACTTCACACAATCTGATTGTGTAAACATTACTTTGACACGATCATCCATACTAAGATGATACAGAATCTTCATAGCCAGTGTAATATGTTTGTCATCACCTTAAACGAAAGAAACCCAATTTAAACCTATGATACGAATCTAAAAAATTGTTCCTTTATATCACAATAATGTTGCTGACCTAAAAATATTTACATATTTAATAATAATATGACACTTACTTGTAAACTGAATAAGTTTCGGTAATAAATTTAATTTAATCATTTTGTTACGTAGTTTCGTATCAAAAGTTAAATTAAATAAAAGTTTTAATGTAACATTGACTAAATCTGCATTAGGCGAATCTAGAAGTGGGGCCAATTTATCAATTATGCCTTTTGCAGCCATAGAATTCTTGTTCTCAATAAAAATCGAAAGTTTCTGAAGAAAAGAGACAATCAAAATTAATAAGTCTATATTAGAGTGTCTCTCCATCGCTCCAATGAGCAAGCCAACAATGTCTTTTTTGTGCATTTTTTCTTCCACTTTAACATTATCTGCTATATTCAAGAGCATGTAAAAAGCCACTCGCAGTAGCTGTTCTTGTCTTTTAGATAGAGCTTTCAGTTTCCTTTTCATCTGTTCTTCATCATTCTTGGATAAAATTTCATCAGAAGCATTACACAAATCCTCATGGTAACTAGATACAAGAGTTCTAGTCTTCTGAAGATTTACATCAGCAACAGCCCATGTTCCAGACTTAGGACGGCGTTTAGGTTCAGGAATTCTGCTCTTTGGTAACTCATTCTATAAAGCAATGAAATCAAAAAATAAAATGGTGTAAATAAAAAGGTATATATTTAAATTGTTATATTTATGAATTGTGTATAAGGAGCTTTAAGCTCTTATCTAAATAAAAAAAAATATAATGAAGTTTTACCTTATCAGGAGTGAGGGCTTGTTTCTTACCCTCAACTTTTTCCTTCCATTGATCATATCTTTTCAACTCATAGTCAATAACATCCATACAAAGGGAACCAATTTTGTATTGGATTATAACCGAATGAAACTCTATATAAGTAGAGAAACAGAAGAAAGTGTATACAATATTTGTACTCAATTCAATACTTCTCTTCCATTCTTCTCTAAGAACCCTTGACAGAGCGCTTAATAATGCTTCTGAAACATTAACACAAAACAATATTAAAATTATTTAAAGTTCATTGAACTAAATATTTATCAATGCTGAGAGTACTTGCCATTCCTAGCTAGTTCCACTAAATTATCTGGATTTCTAGCTAATTGTAGAATCAATGCTGAGCCTTTAATTTTCTCCGGTATATCATCATACAGCAATTCAACATAATCATCAACATGATTCAACACTGCAACCAGAACACTTTCCACAGGACTCATTGTACTATACTGACCAGATACCGATTTTAAACTGCAACAAGATAAAAACAAAATAAATACCATAGCAGAATTTTCATTCTTGAGTCTAAATAAGAATGTTTACTATCTTTACCTACGGAGGCATTATAATAATATATTCTGTTAACCTATGAAGATAAAACATAATTGAGCAACAGACAGAGAAATGTAATAATAACATAATGTTGCTTAGTATGCATCAAAATAAAGCATTTATATAGGAAAATTAAAATGACAAGAGAGTTTGGTATTAATAATTTTATTATTTTGCGGACTTTATAATATTATTGGCAATTTTGTAACATACAACACTTGGTGAGTACCTACAAGACTTTAATAAATCACATTGATGAATTATAAAGAATAGACATTTCTTATAATTATCACAAGCCTCAATATTTATTCAAAGATGAAAATAGGCACCAAAAACAAGGAATATGTGTACAAATGTTTATATTGTATAGATGGTCATTTCTTTATCTCCAGCCCACACAATTAATATAGCCTCTAACTTAAATCATGACCACTCATATCAAATATGGCTTTCTTGTTTGAGATCAACATTAATACAACCTGAGTCAATTGATTTCTATACACATAAGGACAACCTTGAATACAAGTTTCAATATTATAATTAAAGCAGAACACCTAATATGTATTTTTATAAATGTAAGGCACAATAAGGTCATGGTAACAGAATAATGAAAGAACTATTAGAAATATCTTATTTTGGTACACTTTTTCGTTATTTTACTAATTTCATTACCAGTATACAATAACAAATTGATATAAACAATTTTAAATAACACCATAACATTTGTATCAATACAAAATGTATGAGCCATATGTTTTTATTTACCTGTCTCTGCGTAATGATTACTTTGTGAAGTAATCAATAAATGAAGGAACCATGAATTTTTGGAAATAAATCGTAGAGCCAAACACAATATAACGCATACAGTGGTTAAGTCCAAAATTGTACCTCGAAAATGTGTTATTAATTCACAATAATAACCATTCTTAGCACAATATTTTTTCGATAATTGAAAATTGGAAATATTATAGACCCCTGTTTACCAATTTAACGTCAACTGTCAGCTTTTTTATAAATTGTCACTGTCAAATATATTTTTTTTATTTAAATTGCAAAAAAGCTACTTTACAATCAAAATACACCAATAATCAAATCAATGAT
>LQNK01000106.1:228291-287441 GCA_001586405.1 Phoebis sennae
AACACACACACTCACCTACACTTCCGCGAGTATAATCGCTAACTTGTCACATGATATGCCCTGCATAGAATATCCCGCCCGAACAATTAATCATTGTTTGTATAGACGTAATGTTATGAAATGGGATTTCAATCGATATAATCAAAATCGTTTAAATTGTTATCTTCTTTCCAATGTGCAAGTTTGCTTTGACGTTTTTATATTGAATCACAACAATGCATAAATCATAACAAATTCCTAGGAAAAGACGATGTGACTATGTTATTAATATTTCCAGCCAATCTTGTTTTTTTTTTTCATTTATATTCATAATAAACATGGATTTTGGATATTTCCAACAGTTATTCGATTTATTTCCATATTAAGACATGCATTATTTTAGGTAATTTTTTGAACACTAGTTCGGAACGTTGTATCTCACCTCTCTACCTCAAAAAACTAGCAAGAAACTTAAGTAGTTATTCTATTAATTCTTTCGAAGACAAATTTTATCCTTATTTCTAATATCACATGGCTAATTTTCATAAGTATACATTAAGTGCATGTTTGACGCACGTATACTAGATAATAATCTATATACGACAGTATCCATGTGAACAGTATCATTTGTGTCGATTTTATCAATTTATTATATTAGTATGTAATGTATCTATACAGTGTTTAAATTAATATAAACACACGTAGGCTTAAACATAATCACAAGTGTGTAAATATTTCGCTTTCCTTTTAGTAAAGTGTTCGTATTGTCGTACTTTTAAAGTAATGAACACGTTCTTTGTCAGCTAGCTAGCTAGCTGCTAGCGGCTATTGAAAAATGTATGTTTCATGATGCGTATGCGTTATCTGTCACTGACTTTCATTAGTTGATTTTTGTTATAATATTTAATCAATTGGAACAATGAACTCGATATAATTTAGCCAAAAAATTATCGTAGTGGAAAAATATTTTATCAAACTATTTGCAACCAGTCTTTTATGCCTTCCCTTTCTCTTACAATGTGTAGTGCTGATTTAGACCAACCACAAAAACTAAAAGAACAGCATATTTTTCATTGTCCAAATACTTAAGTGATTATTAAACTTGAGAGTTGCTTTAGTTTTTCTTTTTTTTCCTTTATAAGAGTCATTACACTCAAAAGGTGTAGAAAGTTAATAATTTCAGTATTGAGCATATCAGTATGATCCAAACTCTGATATCGCTCTGTCATGTACAAGCTTTCCAACGAAATAAAAATTTAAATTTAGACTATTTGGTGGTTACTGCAGTGGCCAAACCTGTATCGAAGCATCGTAAACATTTCCGATATACACTTGACGACAGTATTCCTTTTAGACAATTTACGTAATGTAAATTTCAAATAAAACGGATTTACATTGCGAATTTAATGACTTTTCACGTATAAGCGTCGAGTTTTACAATGCATGTATGAGTTACGCGACACTAGATTAATTTCGTGCCCAGCGTATATTTTTGATATAACTAATTTCATACAATTTCAGCGTGTAAATGCGACATAAAACTATGGTCGAAAGCATATTCATAAAGTGTAAAAATAAACAGCGATACTGATGATTTCACGACACTATTATTATTTACTACATAGTATAAACCAAAATCCCTTCCCGCGTCTGTCTATATAGATCTTTAAAACTACCTAACGGTGTTTGATGCAATTTTTTTAATAGATAGAGTGATTGAAGGGGGAGGTTTATACGTGCGAAGCCGGGGCGGGTCGCTAGTAATGAATTAAGTATCACATTTGCCGAAATTATTTTTGTCATGCATGATACTTGTTACGCAATGATAATTAAGCTTAATGTTTCGTAACTTCAGCAGCGAGTACCGCGGCCGTGCCTAGCGGTTCGGCGACGAGCGCGAGCGCGGCGGTCAGCAACAGCGCGAGCGGAGGCGTGGCGCCGGGCCCGGCGGCGGCGGAGGACGGGCTGGGCGCGCTGCCGGCGGGCTGGGAGCGCCGCGTGCAGCCCGACGGCCGCGTGTACTACGTCAACCACAAGAACCGCACCACGCAGTGGGAGGACCCCAGGACTCAGGTGAGTTTATGACGTGAATACGTCTTTAAAGTTGCTGTTATATGGAGGCAATACATAAAACCTAATGAAAGCAATCGGGCGATGTTATACACTTAACAGGAGTAGAGATAATGAAGTACGATTAATGGAATACAATAGGCAGACAGGAGGTGCCTATTCACTTGTTTTTTTTTTAATGTGTTCACACTCTGATTGCAAAAACAGATGCAGAAGAAAGAAAATACATTTATTGGCACAAAAAACTAGTTTTAAGGTATATGTATATGTATGCCCCAACTGGGTTTCCACTTATTGGTTTGGTGGAATTCGAGTAAATTGTTTTACTCGAATAGCATTTCATTAGAATTTTAACTGGATAAAATAATAGATTCAACAAAGTTAGGCCACTATGGTTCTCATGGCCTGACTTGAAAATTCTTTAATGTTCAAAATTTTATGCTAATTTTTAATGCGTTTTTATTTTCAGGGTCAAGAAATTAGTGCGTTGGAGGAAGCTTTGCCACCGGGATGGGAGATTCGGTTCACGGAGGAGGGTACACGCTACTTTGTGGATCACAATACGCGAACTACCACGTTCCAGGTTTGAATTAATAAAACTGAGATCATTTTTGCAAGAAAATAGAACTAACTTCTTCACACTCATAATCACTATACCTAATACCTACCTATATTTCTTTATTTTATCCATACCTCTGAAACTACTAAACCGATTTCAATTAAACTTATACTGTTTTTTAAGTTAAAATTACCTAAGTTAAATAAAAAAAGGAACATATCGGTAGGCCTTTTAGCTTTAAAAATGTTATGGAAAAATATACGCTTACGAAATTAAGCACACCTGAAGCCTAAATGGATTATTATACTCAATTATTGTCGCAAGAATTTGTAACTTAAATTTATCACATTAGTATAACTTAAATTTTACAATATAAAGACATCAAAAGTCGAACGGGTTAAACAAACAACAGTTTTTGAAGCAAAAAGAAACAAGCAAGTTAATTGTAATGAAATTCGATGTGATATGCCGTATTATACTTTGGTGCACATACGAACAGGACCCGCGGCCGGGCGCGCCCAAGGGCCCGGCGGGCGCGTACGGCGTGCCGCGCGCGTACGAGCGCTCGTTCCGCTGGAAGCTCAGCCAGTTCCGCTACCTGTGCCAGAGCAACGCGCTGCCCAGCCACATCAAGATCACGCTCTCGCGGCAGACGCTCTTCGAGGACTCCTACCACCAGGTCCGACCTTGTACTCTTTATTCTGCTTTTTTATGCATGCACATGCGGGTTCACTTGATATTAAGTGATTGACTGCGGCCAATGAACATCTACAACATCAAAGTGCCACACATGCCTTACCGGCTTGAAAGAAAGAGATAAGGAGAGGATTAATGATGGGAAATTGGGAGAGGAGTAGAACAGGGTGGGAATACAGGCCTCCAGGCCCCCGCTTACTGTACGAAACACAGTGCAACCCTGCTTCGATTCGATCTTCTGCTGCGGGGTGGTCTTTACAACGTTTCTTGTGTTACATATTTAATTAAAAAATAAATTCATAAAATGTATCATGACATGTTGACGTGTAACAGAAATATGTGATTATAGTAAATACAACTATTTCCTTCCACTTCGTGAAATTAACTTAAACTTGACGATAAACAGGAACATCGCATCGTACATTGAATCGATCGAGGATAAAACCCATAACAAAATATTATTTTTCTAAAAATACAGTTTCGCGGCCAATGAATTCCAATAAACTCTTATTTTTTTCAATTCCAGATAATGAGGCTACCCGCATATGAATTACGAAGACGTTTGTATATAATATTCCGTGGTGAGGAAGGTTTGGACTATGGAGGCGTCAGTCGCGAGTGGTTTTTCCTATTATCACACGAAGTTTTAAACCCCATGTATTGTTTATTCGAATACGCGAATAAAAACAACTACAGCCTTCAAATTAATCCTGCCAGCTACGTCAACCCTGATCATTTATTGTATTTCAAGTTCATCGGAAGATTCATAGCCATGGCTCTATACCACGGTAGATTCATCTACTCCGGTTTCACAATGCCCTTCTACAAGAGGATGCTGAACAAGAAACTCACTATGAAAGACATAGAATCCATCGACCCCGAGTTCTACAACTCATTGGTGTGGATAAAAGATAACAATATAGATGAGTGCGGCCTTGAAATGTGGTTCAGTGTGGACTTCGAAGTGCTGGGGCAAGTGATACACCACGAGCTGAAACCCGCGGGCGACAAGGAACGCGTCACCGAGGTGAGTTCCTTTACGAATTATAAATGCGAAAGTACCTCAGTATGTCTCTTCTTCATGTTTAAATTACTGAACTGATTTGGATGAAATTTTGGGCATAGATTGGTTGAAACTCGAGAAAAGATATAGGGTAGTCTTTAGCACAGAAATCCCATGGAACGGGACGTGAAACTCGCAGGTGAAACCGCGAGGCATTCAGCACCTTCTTATTTTTTACTTTCTACAAATCCTCACCTAGCCGTTGCCTGGAAGAAATCCCCATAACCGCAAAGGCAAATTTTGTAAATTTGTTAATCTATCTATCTATCTATTTAATGCGTCGTATGAAATTTATACTAAATTTATTTGGCCATCATATCAAAAAATACATCCTAAATTGTGAGATTTATTATATATCAAATACAAATATTAATTTTCAGGCAAACAAGGAGCAATATTTACAATTAGTAACGCAATGGCGAATGACGAGAGGCATCGAAGAACAAACATCGGCTTTCTTGGACGGATTCAATGAGGTAAGCTGAAATTGATTCTAAACATTCTTTTCAATGGCCATGTAAATATGGACATAATCTCACTGAGTTATTCTGAGTATATCTTGTATGTAACCACTTGAACTTAAGTATACTTCTTATCAAGTATATATGAGCATTTGAATAATCATATTAAAAAAAATATATAATAATTGTCATTGAAAATTTGTGATGTTTTTACGAATAATATATATTTTCTGTTAGTATACTAGTGTACTATTATACTACAAAAATAGTGCAGGGCGTTATTTACCAAGAACAAAGTATCTTCGCCTTAATAGAGACATAACAATTACCCGTTAGTCTTAGACTAGACTAGATTGTAATCGAAAAGAATACTTTTATCCGGAAGTAAAAAAAAAACTTGAACTGTACATTGATTATTTCGTTAACTTTCCAACTAGGTTGTACCGCTGGAGTGGCTGAAATACTTCGACGAGCGCGAGCTGGAGCTGATGCTGTGCGGCATGCAGGAGGTGGACGTGGACGACTGGCAGCGCAACACGATCTACCGCCACTACACGCGCACCAGCAAACAAGTCGTCTGGTTCTGGCAGGTGAGTCTATATACACCACTCAGTTGAGCGATTGACCTCGGAATGAGAGGTAATGAATCTATATTATATGAGACTTTTGAGACAGCTTTTAGAACGCCAAAATAAAGGTATATACAAATATTTAGCTCATTCCGAGATTAGCCCGTTTTTTATGCTAAAGTAACTGGACTATACTAGACTTCTATACTAATATTGTAAAGAGGAAAGATATGTTTTTTTTCTTTGTTTGTTTGAATTGAATAGGCTCAGTAACTACAGGACCGAATAGGGTGAAATTTTGTACAAAGATTCTTTGAAATCTGGGGAACGAGTTTTATCCTGAAAATCCTCTGGGAACGGAAGGTATTTAGGAAAAGCTGTATGTAGGAGTCGGCGTCCTCTCCCGATTTATTTGACATAATTTTAAAGCATGCAAAAAATAATGAAAGAAGTTATAGCATGGTGCATATGTACTGCAAACTTCCTGACTCAGTACTGCGATTTTAATTTCAATATCAAAACATTTTCGTTTGGCCCACGCTCGATCCGTACTCTCAGATCAATCACTAGACCAATGATGTAGTATCTAATCGTAAAGAACCCTTGTATGTATATATGTATGAACTTAAAACAAGAAATAATACAATTTATATCTACGATACGATGTGTGACGTAAAGTTCTAACTTCGAATTCCAAATGAGGCCTGCTGAACCTAGTTTCTTAACAAACCAAATTTTTAATTATATCCTCTTTATTGATAAGCATAATAAAATCATCTCGCTAGTAAACATTTAATGTCTTCTTATGTTCGTTTGTCATGAAATTTATTTATTTACAGTTTGTGCGTCAAATGGATAACGAGAAACGTGCACGTTTGCTTCAATTCGTCACGGGCACATGTCGAGTGCCGGTTGGTGGATTTGCTGAGCTCATGGGATCCAATGGACCGCAACGTTTTTGTATAGAAAAGGTATTTAACTATTTTATTTTTTATAGTGCCTTGTCTCACATTCACAACAACACTTCATAAATTTAAATTTTTAACTTACTTTCAATTTTTACAGGTGGGTAAAGACACTTGGTTGCCGAGATCACACACCTGCTTCAATAGACTTGATTTACCACCTTACAAAAGCTATGAGCAATTATGTGAAAAACTTAACTTCGCGATCGAAGAAACCGAAGGCTTTGGGCAGGAATAAACAATACTTGTTTGCTGTTAGTATTAGTAAATGTAATATAAATTAATATCACAATAAATTAATTGCACCGTACCTCGAAAAGAGGCATTTATACCAATGAACTTGGTGCCGTCGAAAAAAAAGACCAACCAAATACTTGTACGAAATATTTGTTTTAACAATTATTTTATAATTATGTAGATATCACTAGTGTATTGTCAGTTATATAAGATATATTTTGTTTGAACTATATTTAAAAGTTCTTCTATAAAGTTCAATAAAATTCCAAAACAATGTTGGTTGTTTTATTAATTTAATTTCATAATATTTCGTCTGGATGAGAATCACTCTTTTTACTTTTATGATTTTTCGTGAAAGTAAAAAAAAATAGTTAATATAGCGTAGTTATAGTTGGGTGTTCACTTCTTCGTATTATTCTGGGTGTACTATTTTCTGACTGGAAATAGCTTTAATTATTTTTTTACACCTTAAATATTAAGTAAGATATAAGCATTCATATTTTACAAACATAAACAAAATGTTATGACACTATTACTGCATATTGTTATGCATAATCCCAAGTAGTAAGTTTTGTAAGAAAGGATGTTTGTGATGAGTGATGTGAAAGTTTGGGAAAAAAAAAAGCAAGGATCATAAAAAAAAAAACATTTTATTTTAATAGCATTTATTGCATAGCAAAGAGGTACAGAATAATTAAATAAATGTATGCCATCTTAAAACATAACAAATAAATATAATTCATTTTGCATATTGCATACTTATGAACTGGCGGATATTTTCGAAGATGCAAAATCGCGTGCAATTTTCATGGCTTCATCAAGGCATTTAGCATTATTTCCTGAGGCTTGAGCCGATTCTGCTTTACCTCCACCTTTTCCATTCATGATGCCAACAACAGATTGAACCCATTCGGAAGCAAGTAAACCACTTTCAACCAAACTTTTGGGAACTGCAGCCAAACAATATATTTTATTACTTTCGTCATCCACTGAAAAGAACATTGCAGCTGAGTTTGGAAGTAATTGTTTTACTTGTTTTAATGCACCATCAAGTGCCTTCGTGTTTCCAAAGGCTTTCAATTCGGCCACAATCACTTGGGAGGATTTTTCATTTAAGCATATTTCTTTAGCTTTTTCAGTAACAAGATTTATAGTAGCAGCTTTAGCCAGTCTTTCCTTGTCGTCAAGCTGCTTCTTTAAATTTTTTAATAATGTTCTCAACTCCTCCTTTTTCCAGTATGCTATCTGTGCTTGTGATATTTCATTAGTAAGCTCTACAATTTTTTTAACTGTATCTTTTTGATTAAGATTGTCACCCTGATCTTTGATGTAATTAGTTAAGTTATTTACTTCATTTTCTAAAATACTCATTTTATTTATAGCTTTAAGAGCTTCAGGTCCAGTTAAGGCAACAATACGACGGATGCCTTTTGCTATTCCCTCTTCACTTACTATTACGTATTCCCCAATGTGTCCAGTTTGATGTAAATGAGACCCACCGCAAAACTCTACAGAGGTTTCAAATCCATTAGGTCCATCAGGGTTATTTTCCAACTCTTCAACCGGAATACCAACAGATACCACACGTACAGGGTCTGGATATTGTTCGTCAAACATTGCTCTCAAGCCGTTGATTTTTTTTGCTTCACTGAGACTAGTGTATTTAGCAAACACCCGTTTATTGTCATTGATTATACTTTTAATTTGATCTTCAGTATCTTTTATTTGTTTTGTAGTCATGGGGCCCTTGTTGGTAAAATCAAATCTTAGACGATCAGGCATTACCAGAGATCCCCGTTGATCGGCATCATTTCCAAGCACTTTTCTTAAGACATTGTTAAGAACGTGAGTTCCAGTATGATTGTTCATGACAAGTCTCCTTCTTTCCGTATCAATATGAAGTGACATAGTATCACCAACTTTTAATAATCCTTCTACTTTACCTGCATGCAACACATAGCCTCCTTTAACTTGTACATTTTTTACCGTAAATTCAACACTCTCATCATCCTCTTTGACCATAAATCCTTCATCAAAGATCTGGCCTCCCTGTTCCGCGTAGAAACTCGTGCGATCTAATATAATCCCACATTCATCTCCAGAAATTACCTCATTAACAAATTCTTTATTTTTTCTTAAAGCCAGAACTTTGCCAGTACAAGTTTTAAATTCATACTTTGCATCTTTGTCAGCAGTTGATGGTGTATAATCGTATTTTGGGGAATCATCTGTTGTTGGAACACCACTATCTTTTAAATGACTTATAGCATGTATATCTAAAGCCAATAAATCTTCTTGACCAGCAACTTTTCCTTGTGAAGATAGTTGAGATTCCTTTTTCGCTTTTTCATATGCTTCCATATCAATACTTAAACCTCTTTCTTCACACATGAGGCAGGTTAAATCAATAGGAAAACCATACGTATCGTACATACGCCAAGCAACATCTCCAGGTATTGTCTTGGAATCGTTTAATTTTTCTATTGTACGGTTAAGTAAATTTCTACCACGACTAAGAGTTTTCAAAAATTGCAATTCCTCTTCATTTATAATTTGAATAATTGACTCCGGATCTTTTCGTATTTCAGGAAAAACATCGCCTAATATCTCGACTACTGTATTTACCAATGTTGCGAAAAAGCCTGGCTTTGCATTTAATTTTTCAGACGCGTAGCGAACTGCTCTTCTTAAGATTCTTCGTAAAACATAACCTCTACCAGTATTATCTGGACATCCACCATCCGACAAAGCAATTGTCAAAGTCCGAGCATGGTCTGCTAACACTCTGTAAGCCATATCTATTCCATCTGTATCTTCAGATCCAACTTTACCAGAATAAGGCCTCACCTTAGTGCCATTTTCAATGGCTTTGAATAAAGGCATAAATAAATCAGTGTCATAATTTGCTCTTTTATTTTGAATTACAGAAACTAGACGTTCAAGACCAAGTCCACAATCAATATGCTTTTTGGGTAATAATTTTAGTGAGCCATCGCTTTCTCGATTGAATTGAATAAACACCAAATTCCAAATTTCAAGGACATCTGGATCATCCATATTTACGAGATGAGCTGCTTCACGACCCCCAATCCTATCATAATGAAGCTCGGAACATGGTCCACAAGGCCCAGTTTCACCCATTTCCCAAAAGTTATCCTTCATACTTCCTGGAATTACATGGGATTCGGGAAGACCCAAATTTAACCAAAGATTTTTACATTCCAAATCTGGTTCTAATCCTGAAGCTTTATCACCTCCAAAGTAAGTAACATACAATCTATCTGCTGGTATTTTATAAACTTCAGTTAAAAGTTCCCATGCCCAGGCACATACTTCCTTTTTAAAATAATCACCAAATGACCAATTCCCCATCATTTCAAAAAATGTGTGATGATAAACGTCTTTCCCCACATCATCTAAGTCATTATGTTTACCACCAGCTCTTATACATTTTTGGGTATTTACCACTCGCACATATTGGGCCATATCAGAATTTGGATCCACTGAGCCTAAAAATATTGGCTTAAACTGATTCATACCTGCATTTGCAAAAAGTAAAGTAGGATCATCAAGTGGAATTGTAGAAGATGAGTGAACATATTTATGCCCTTTGCTAATAAAGAAGTCAATGTAAGTCTGACGCACTTCTTTCCCAGTCATAGAAGTATCCATGATGATGACCTGGGAACAATAATTGTAAGTTTGGTAAAATATCAGATAAATGTTAACAAGTCAGAAAGTTACTGAAAACTAATATTTTTTATGCAATAGCAGGTAGCAGAGCATGCGGTTCACCACACACAACAGTGACTCCCAAAGTGGTCTATACGGTCAGTATAGGGGGTCTATGGTCCTATAGGGGTCCATAAAACGTGAACAGGGTCCATGGTAGTGGATCTCAACACATACACTACATCAGGTAAGTAGGGGAAAAACATGGCAAGGGGTCTATGACACAAAAAAGTTTGGGGAACTCTGATCTACAACATCAAAGTGTTCCAGATACCCTGCCAGCTTGATCCTTCAAGGTTCAAGGAAGGTAAAGGGATAAGAAGAGGATTAATGATGCAAAGTTGGGAGAGGAGTAGAATAGGATGGGAATAAAGGCCTCAGGTTATCTGTTTTCCTGTTTTTTTTTCTTCACTAGTATTCACATGGAGCACTGAAGAATCAATTAAGAATTTTTCATTAAATTTTTTTAAGTAAGAGATTAACCTTTAGTATTTTAAAATTTCCATGACAATTATATTAAATAAATGCTTAATTATTTTTCTAGGATCCATTATCAATTTAATATCATAACCTATTAAATGTGAGACACCCATTACATTCATATAAATAGTTTCAATTACATGGGTGGATATAATAAATAAATAAATATATTTTTATTTTTGATTAATGTTAAAAACATATTTTTATCATAATTTTTCTCTAATTTTGATAAGTAAACGTTTATACACTATTTAGTTGGAAGTCATTATTTAATTTTCAACAAAATAACAGTAAAAATACTAAACCATATAATAATAAGCAATGGAAGTAACGTTTTATTACTATATAATATAATATCATATGCTGATACAAAGGTTTGACCTTATTAAGCATTAAAATAATAAACATAATTATATTATATTTTGCAAAATTGAGTATGACTTATGAAACATAACAAATATATAAAGTAATCAATTTTTAAATTTTCACAATACCATTCAAATGTTACAATAGTGATGAGTTAATAAATTTCAAAGCTATGTGCTCCATATGTTATAGAATGTAAAAGTACTTTATAGTACAAATTACTTTTAGAAACTTTCGTTTAAGGTTACCTTATTCTTTCTCATATGTACTTATTTTATTAATGATCAAAATATTTAATTTGAAAATGAATTTTATTCACACTTCCTATATGACAATAAAATAAAATAATTAATTTCAAAACAAAAAACAATACCTGCACTGGTAATAAAATAATGAAAGGAAAGCTCAAATATCAATGCAATGCAAGCAACTTGTACAAAAGCAAATGACACTTGACAATTTGACATAGATGACATGAGACAACACGTAGGTACGTCATACAACCACATTTTGACATGCCTTAGCAGTTGAGGTTTTGGCCCGTTTTGGGGTATTTTGATACTGAGCACAGCCATTAAGAAAAAGAATTGATACTGCACAGAATACAATGGTTACTAACTCCACCTACGACAGAGTAGACCATTATTTATTGATTATTATTAACAACTAAGCTGCAACTACCGTGCTAGGTATTAAAAATATAACGCTTTAGGAAGGAACACATTCTATTGAAAATAATGCAATAAAGATACTACGACAATATATCGTTGTTTTAAATATTTTTGAAAAGAATTATGAGACACTGGTTGTCATAAATACATATAAAATATACAATTGCCCTCCATCTCCGTTATTTCCATTTGAAGCATGTAAACAGCGGAGCAAATCAAAAAAGCTTTGCTCCGCTCCCATTATTCATAAGAAGCAAGTACCCATCGATTCATGAACGTAAAAGTGAATGTCATAATTAATCAACTTACAACTTCACATTGACTTTATCAAATAGAACAAATAAAACTAGAAACAGCCCAAAGGCCAAAATAATAAAACGAAAATCCTGATTATTATGTTTCATTTTAACTAAAAGTAGTTCATTGTACTAAAAGTTTTTTATTTAAAATTGGAAAATAATTTAAATCATGAATCTAACATCATTCGTTAGGGTTTTCAAAAGTAACCTTATGATATCTCTAAAGAATAAAACTTATTACTGTAGCTCCGTGGTAAAAAACAACGATAATTTAAGCATTCAAAATAATTCTGTATTGCAGAGTTTTCCTGGAGATTTATCGGAACTTGCACCGAATCATTCTCATTCATTTAATTTAGCTGCATATATTAATAATTCTGAATTATTACAAAATCTCATTCATTTGAATGTAAATTTAGCTAAAATCGAGAAAAAGCCATATATTGTAGAGAAAATACTAAAATTAAATTTTGAGAAAGATGTAAAAAAACATATTTTCTTCTTAAACAACTATGTAGACGCTGAATATATAGGAGACTTCATAACTAAAAACCCTTTAATTCTCTGTGAATCCATAGAAGACTTGGAAGTACGAATTAACTACTTACAATCAAAATATTTTAGAACAGAAGAAATTAAAAGAATTATAACAAAAAATCCTTTCTGGTTAATGTTTAGGTAAGATCCTAAAATTTTAATCAATTATAAAAGATAAATTTAAATATATATAACTAAGATAATTTTTTTTTATTTCAGTACCATCAGAATTGACAAAAGATTAGGTTTCTTTCAAAGAAATTTTAATTTGACTGGACAAGAAGTAAGATATCTAGCTACTAAACAACCTAGAATTATCACTTATAATGTACATCATATTACAACAAATACTTTTGTTATAAAAGAAGAAATGGGTTTTAGTGACGAAGAGGCAAAAATACTTATTTTGAGGAAACCAAAATTAATGATGTTGAGTATGTTGTCTTTTTTTTATTTGTGTTCAATTATTTATCCAAATTTATTCTGTTTAAAGAAACATGTTGCATTTAGATTTTTTAAATCTTTACTTATTATTCTAAAAATCTTGATTTAAGCATACAAGATTTATTGATTTCTTTGTCAACAATTCTTTCTGTATTTTTTTTAATCATATCTGAATGTTCAAAGAGGTCAATAATTGAAGAAACTTGTAAAAATTTTTATCATTATTTGAGGTATAAGAATAACATAGGTACAAAATAAAAATTGGAATTATCTCTAAATTTGGTTTATTATATTATCATCTCAATTACTTAATATAACTATTTATTTGAAAAACATTTCTATTTTCAGATCAGAAGTCGCTGTTAGAAAGGTTTAATTACATTCACAATATTATGAAAATCCCACATGAAATCATACTGCAAAATCTTAATATTTTGGAATACAGAAATTTCATTATCAAGCAGCGACATTCATTTTTGCAAAAGTTGGGAAGAGCACAATATAATCCAACACAAGAAAATTATGTTCCTCTTACAGCTCTCTGTGTTGATACCGATGTTGAATTTTGTAAAACATATGCAAAGAGTAATGTTGATGACTTCAATACATTTTTAAAAACTCTTTAAATCTAACCAGTTTTTCCTAACATAATTTTATTTTGGAATGCGTTAAGAGAGTGGTAAAGAAGTGAATCGAAAATACCAGCAAGTGTAAATACGCCTCCTACTATAGCGCATATGTTGGTTGCAAAATGCCCAAGTGATCTGTAAGTGAGAACAATATATTAAAATACAAGGCAATAAATTAAAAACAAATTAATAATGTGATGTATTATTTACCTTTCTTTTTCCGTGTATTTAACCATCAAAGGTGATAGTTCATAGCTGAAAAAGGCTCCAGGCATGCCAGATTCTGTATTAATATTAGAAACAGACTTTTGGTGCCGAGTAACAGAAAACTGGTTTGTATGTAATACTTTATTATCCAGTGAAATGTACATAGTTGGAACAATTTTTATGTAATACTGGAACATAACAGCCCCTGAAACAGATCGAACAGATCTAAACAAAAATCAAAACAATTCCTAATAAGTATGTTACAATTCCTAAGAATTGGCGCATTTCATATCTATGCATTGTGAAATATATTTTTTCTATAGCAGTAGTACCCTGAAAACCCGATTGGCGATTACTCATGTTACTACTACTGGAACAGAGCAGGAGTACTATATTTCAATATTTGACGTAGCTTTGTAGAGTATAAAAAATATAGCACCTTCGTAAATTATACAAACTAACGTCTTCGTTTTTTTTTTTGAAAGCAGACAAAACTATATGGATTTAAAATAAAGTAAAAAGGTATCTTAAAATTTATTAATTTTTTTTCAAATAAAATCCCGAACTGTAACATGGCAATACTGATTAGGTTGTCATCTGTCAATTAAATAAAAAAGTCAAATTCAAGAGTGACGTGAAACTCGATTTAGAGCCGAAAAGTTTTATTCTCCTCGCATTTGTTAAAATAATTAAGCAAAATGCCTGTCCCGGGTGGAATGTACCAAAACCAGGGCCCATCCTGTTTCGACAAAATGAAAATGGGCTTCATGATTGGATTCTGTGTCGGGATGGCAAGTGGTGGATTATTTGGAGGATTTACCGCATTAAGGTTACATTATTTTATTGCCATAAATATTATGAAATAAGGCTTTATATAAACAGACTATGATAAATTTAATATTTGATTGCAGGTATGGTGCTAGAGGTAGAGAACTAGTTCATTCAGTGGGTAAAGTGATGCTGCAAGGAGGAGGAACATTTGGAACATTTATGGCTATTGGCACTGGAATACGTTGCTGATACATATAACTGGTGTGATTGTAAATAAAATTATTTCCTATGGTCATTTATAAATTCATAATAATTGAATTAACTAAAATATTTCCAAGTAGAATTAATTTTTATTATAAGTGATGGTATATTGTTTGCAAAAAGAAAAATCATTTGTGTTTAAATACTAAGTGGTAATTCTTTTTAGCCATATTTGTTTAAGTAGTTTTAGACCTTAATAAATATAAAATAAATGTGTTCACCAATCACCAATGTATTCTTCATTTACAACAGATATTATATAATAAAAATATTAATATTACCTTCCTTAGCTAAGCCTGTAACTCCATTTAAGGGTGCAGTATTGGCACTTTTGATATCTGAACCAAAAGTCAATGTTTTGATTATATGTGTAGTGTTAAATACTGATGAAGAGTAAGGTTGTACATCATGGACATGAATATGGTTTATAGTAAAACTTTTTCCTGGGGCTATATGGAAACTTCCACCAACCTGCAAACATTGATTAAATTATAGTAGTTCTATATAGAACATTCCCATAATATTCAAATGAAAAGCGTAAATATTAGTACTAATCATATTTTTTACCCTGTTAACTTCCATGTACCCATATAGTTGACATCCCTCCTTCAGAGCTAAGTTAACTTTTTCCAAAGATTCATCATTTTTACATTGTTCAATAGTTGATAAATCAGGTAATGCCCATCTTCTTATTTTATATGCCTCTTTTACTTCTTCACATGTATTACAACACCTAAAATGTCAATACAGATATTTGCATTGTGTTACATACAAAATTTACAATTTCAATAATTTTAATGTAAGGTGGTGTTGGTGATATTCCATTAATACACTGTCCAATCCTTAATACAAAATATTTTAATATTTGAACTTACTGAGATTCATTGAAGGCAGCTCCATAGCAACTGCCACAAGTTATTTCAGCTATTTCAGAAGAATTACTTTTCACCTGAAAGAAGTACAAATGTTCATGGCTTTGTCTCCTTAATAATTATTTATCTGAAGTATAATGAATAAAAAAAAGCATACATATGAAGTGGATATTATAATTTCTTCCTTTTTTGCTTCTTCTATAGGATCACCATTTAAATCTAACCTTCTTTTATAAATATTATGATCCATTTGTAGATGCTGTTCACCAGATGAGTCCATTGCATCCAAGACCAAATCTATGTGTTATATATAAAATACATATTAAAATTTTGCAATTGGTATTAAAATTATTGTATAAAAATGTGTGCCATAAAACTTTGAACTTACAGTCACATGATATTCTTGGCACAATAATATCAAAATTAATCTTGATCTTGTGACCTCTAGAAGTATCTACAAATAGTTCTTCAGATATATTTGGTGACATGTAAGTGTGTAACTCGGACAGTATCAGTAGAAACATAACAGAGCCACCAAGAAGTGTAACTGCAATTCAGATTCAAAATTTATTAAATAAATTCTCTTCACTCGCTTCTCTAGCTCAGTCAAATATTATGGTTAAGTAATAACCTTCTACCATATACTATATTGTCCATCAGTTGTAGGTTTAATATTTGCAACTAATGTTTTTTTTTCTTTTAATACAAATACAATAGTGCATTAACGAATTGTGAGTTGCGTGAATGAATATAAACCAATGATGAAATCAATAATTTTCTTTTGAGCCAATTATTTATACTGTCTCAAAAAATAATGGAAATTATCTTATATTGGCGATATTATATCAATTTTATGTTTGCATTTAAAAATACTTACTTGTGGCACCTGTTGCAGTTTTTACTCTGAAATCTTCTAGAGTTTTGGCATATGCATCAAACTGCTTAAACTTATTGATTAATGGAGAAGACATCGTTTTGACACAGTGGCAAAGTTAATGAAGTTATAATATCTTTATTTAGCTATAACATAGAAATATCATAATAGATTATATTGATCTCATAAATTTGTTCTTACTAACATAAATTGTAAAAGCCTTATAAATTTTCTAGTCATCAATTTATCACATAATATTTCCGACGTAAATAATTACATTTACACTAATAAATATTTGTAAGAAAATAACTATTTTAGTTTAAAAAGCTGACGTTTGCGCTATTTATTGGTTAATTTCGATGTACCTACACTTGATGTCTACTGTCGTCTGTCACTGTCAGATTTGTTTATAGATTTTTTTTTATTTATAGATCCATGTTCATAAAATTATCTATAATATCGATATTTGACATGCGATATTATAGAAGCAAAAAAAAAATAAGATGAAATGTTTTTAAAACAATATACAAAAACTATATAATTTACATACATAAATAATAATTTTGATATTGATATTATAATAATTATGTGAAGTGGAACGTTTCAGGAAACAAAGTTCAAATGCACGTCAGACTAGAATTTTGAAGTTTGAACTTTTAAAATATTCTACCTCATAGTTTACCTGAGTTTGCCTATCAGCTGTTACAAAAAAAAATATTATTGTTAAACGGTTAGGTTGTTTAATTAGGTAATAAGGCATTGTATTGGTTGATGCTTATATATTTTTTTTTACTGTCTGATAAAACTTTATCATTAACCGCTCCAATATATGTAATAAATTAAACGCAAGTCTCAAACCTGTTTGAGGTGAATGGTGTTGTGTTCGATATAGTTTAATTCATTTTCCCTACCTTTCACTTTTCTTAGCATTTATTTTATTGTTTGTGCACTTTTTAGTGAAGTTTCATGTCTTTTGATAAAGAACTGAATAGCTTTGAATCTAAAGTAAGTATAACTAATTTACCACAGTTTCTTAAATATTTAAAATCATCATTATCAAATATACATAATAGCTATTTAATTTCTAATATGTTTTTGGATTGGGTCAGGATTTTCCTCCATCTCGAGTTTTTTTTTTATATTGATACCAATTAATTTTTATTTCAGGATTCAAAGATGTTGAGGGGACTGAAGGTTGTAAGTATATCTTAAAATATTATTTAATAATAGGAAACAATATTAATAGGAAAATATAAACATAATTAATAATTATTTTATGGTCAAACTGTTTTTTCCTTATAATATGACTTCATTGTTGCAACATTAATAGTCCAAATGTAAATGTGAGCAGATTAAATTATTAACAAGTTGTATATCAAATATGAAAGAAAATTTCACATCTATTACAATGCCTTTGATTGATTTATGTTTAAAACATGATAGAGGCGAGAAGGATTTTTATTAAAATGTGGAACTCAGATGAAGTATGAATTTAAGGAACTTCAAAGTTAAGAACTATTTTTTTTTTTTGAAAATGGAAGATAATGGTTTAGTCAATAACAACTTCTTATTTAATTTTTGCAGTGGAATGCAAAAGGGTTCACTTTAGAACCTTACATCACATCTCTACAATTAGTTTCCAATTACACATCTACAAAAACACAGGCCTCAAATACCCAAAATTTACCAAGGCTCCCTGTGCCAAAGCTTCATGATACATTGACTAAATATTTAAAATCAGTTCGACCATTCCTGAATGATGAAGAATTTGCCAATACATCAAACCTTGTTAAGAAATTTGGATCAGACGGTGGTCCTGGACAGAAGTTACAGGTAATTCATTTTTTGAAAAACTTTTCCAACAATATTTTTACTAATGTAATTGTAATATTAATGCTCGATTATTGTGATTTTTTTAAAGAATTTATTAGAAAATAGAGCAAGCAAACATCAGAACTGGCTTGAAGAATGGTGGATTAACACAGCCTATCTGGAGTATCGTGATCCAGTAGTGGTTTTCTCCAGTCCAGGCTTAGTGTTCCCATTCAGAAAATTTAATAATGAAAATGAGCAATTGGAGTATGCTGCTAAGACTTTACTTGCTGCCTTGGACTATAAATCATTAATTGACAAGTATGACTTTTAAGTTATTATTTTATATTGCTCGAGCCCTAGCCTAGTATGTCACATTGTAATAAAATCATCATGAGCACAAATATTTTCCTTTTTTGCTTATAAAAGTTTTTAACTGCTTATTAACCATTGCATAAATGTAATCCAAACTGCTTTATATTTAGATCTACGTTAGTATTTCTCATGGTTTCTCAATTTCTTAATTTTCTCTTTTTGATCCATAGTAAAAGTTTCAACTTACATACTGAAAAATCTTTAAATACTATATATATACAGTATAATGTTGGTTGGTTACATTATATTCCATTCCTTATTTTCAGTGACAAAATACCATTAGAAATGATGGGTAAAAACCCCCTTGATATGTCTCAATATAAGAAAATATTTGGCACTTGTAGAGTACCTTATGCAAAAAGGGATAAGCTATCATTCAATGACAGCAAATATGTGTCTGTTATACACAATAACCATGTATGTATAAAATTAATAAAAAAAAATATTGTAACATCAGTTATGTTATTTTATTAATAATCAATTTTAACTATATATATTCATTCTAGATATTTCACTTTGATCTTTGGGGCAGTGACAATAAGAGATTGAGCCAAAAGCAAATTGTAAATGGTTTAAAAAAAATTCTCGAAGCGTCAAGGTCTCCTGTAAACGATGCTATTGGTATCCTAACTTCAGAAAACAGAGATATTTGGGCAAAAGCATATGAACTTTTAAGTAAAGGTTGGTTCATTAAAATTATTTTAATTTATTAAATGAGAGACATAAACATTTTTTATAAATAAAGACAGTGTTGTCTTGTTTGTTTGTCAAAAAAGACTACTGATATAATATCAATTTATTATTTCTGTTATCTATATCTGCTTTGTTCTTATCATTATAAGTGCTAAAGAACTATGTTTAGATGTATGCAATTTTTTTTCCTTCAAACCAAGTTTAGCGTTGGTTTTCATTTTTTAACATTTAACACATAGACACGATGTGTCTAGCCTCAGTAAAGTAAAAGAATGAAAATACTGAAAATTGAATTTTCAGAAATCCTGGAATACAATTTTCTTCATTTTCAAAACTAAAGCAACGTATTGTTTGATTAACTTTTTTGTATTTACAGTATGTATAAGAGTATTTTCCCTAGGTGGCATTGCCATTCGTAGGTGGCATTTCAAAATTCCACTCTGTATGTTATTAAAAAACAAGCTGAGCTCCGCGGTTTCACCTGCATATATCTCCCGTTAAGTTCGGGATAAAAGCTATCCTATGTCCTTCTTTGGATTTCAAACAAAATTTCATCCAGATCGAACCACTCCCCGAGGCCTTCATCAATCTTGAAAGATTGATCGACTAGCGATCATCCCCCCTCACGCAAAATAAGAATGAAGTCGAGATGCGAAAAATTTGCTCGCAATTATTATTATTTTATATTTCTAAGTGCGTATACGTCATTTTCAAAAATCAATTCAGATGACGTAAACCGTCGGTCTCTCGTGGACGTGGAGGGCAGCATCGCGGTGCTGTGCCTGGACGGCGCGGCGGGGCTGAGGCGCTGCGCGGACGACGCGGCGCGCCGCTCGCTCGCCGCCGCGCACACCATACACGGCGCCGGCTCGCACGCCAACGGCGCTAACCGCTGGTTCGACAAGACCGTGCAGGTACCGTGAAACACACATTATGTTTATTTATAACTCTTTATTGTTACGTTGTATCAAAGATTAACAACAATGTATAGAAACATTAAAGATGTACAATGAAAATAATGATTTTGATCTATAACTTTGTGTCATTAATCACAAAGCTATAGATCCAGAAGAGGCAGCAGGCACCACGGGATTTGCTCGAAATAAACTGAGGCTAAATAATAGCTTTTTGTCAAAAAATATAACCGACTTCCTCACTCTAAAAAGTAGATAATAACTTTTATTATATTTTTGTTGAAATCTATGCAAAGTCGATGAAAAATCTTGTTAAATTGAAAATAGATAAAAGCACCGACATGTTGGCATGTCCACATAATTTTTTGGTACCTAAGTAGATCCGCGTTTGCGCCTCAATATTTCTAATCTAATTACTATTCATTATCTAGACGTCATTCAGTCCACAATAATATAAATAATATTTACAGTATTAAAAAATCTTAAAATTTCGATTCTTTCTATAATTCCGAAGCCCATATATCTTGGTCTAATAATTTTATTGTATCGAGCTAAATTTATATGTAGCTAATATTAATATATTATATAAATTAAGTATTTTAATTATTTGTTTTGCAGTTTATTGTAGGAGCTGATGGAATAACTGGTTTAACTTATGAGCATTCGCCTGCTGAAGGTCAACCTATCGCTATTTTGACAGACTATATTATTAACTATATGTAAGTTAAAGTTAGTATTATTTAAATTAGTTGACATTTGACACTTTTTGAAACTTGTATAATATTGTAAACTTGAAATTAGTTTTACGATATTTGCATCATTTTCGTTTCCTATAATTTTGTGTTAAATATTCCCATTGGGTTTTTATTTCTAAATGCAGGTCATATAAGATGTCTGAATAATACCAATATAAAGATTTGTTATTACATAATACGAAACCTTTATATTAAAAACTCGAAGAACTTTAACAATTACAATATTTATAATGGATTAAAATAAAATGTAAAATAGTTACAAAGTCAATACATATACATACACATATTCATTGTCTATGTAAATATGCTAACTACATTGCGATTTAAATTGTTTGTTTAATGAAAACTCCAATAAATTTACAAGCTTTATTCGTAAATATTATTTTATTAATATTTATATGGTATTATTTAAAGTGACAAAAATACGACAAGCGAAGAGTCTTCGGCGTCCCCAAATGAGCCCGTGCACCTGAAGTTCAATGTCAGCAGTGAAGTGTCGCAAATGATTAAGGAAGCAAGGACTCATTTGGATAAGTAAATATACCATTATTTTATTGTATGTTAGAATTACGGCTGTGCGAAATAAATTGTTTGAAAAAAAAATTCATTCATTGTATTAAACATATTTATATACATTATATACATACAACATTGATATATGAGTACAATTATTGAAAAGTTTAATATATGTATATGTACCTATACGTCGCAGTAAGGTGGATAAAGTCGTAACATAGTTATAACCCTAGGGATATAAGATCAGAGAAATAACTTTTCCAATGTACCGACAATAGATTGATTTATATTTTATTTAATTTTAACTACCTGACGATGATGTACGAAACCGGTCGTGTTCAAATAAATAAAACATTTTTGTAAAAAGTGTTAATATAGTGGAATTGAAAGTATAAAAATGTGTTTGTCTTTATATAAAAGTGTATCACTAAACTTGAACCGTTGAACGTTTTATAACTATACTTTTAGTGAGATAGTAATGAATCGTTTTCCTATAACTATGTTACGGTACATAATTATATCCCTAGGGACATAATTATATTACGGCTTTATATATCTTACTGCGACATAGATATTATACAAAACTTTTCAATAATTTTTGAACCATTTTTTTAGTATTGTCATGAATCGTGATATTATTTATTTATTCATTATTTAATGAATGAAAAAGGATATAATTATTGATAGATAATGCTATTGTAATTGTGCGTATTTTTATAACATGCTGCACCTTCAGAGGACCTAGTATCCAGCAGTTTTAAAGGTAAAATCGAATTTAAAAAAAAATCGATAAAAGAGTATTGTATATGTTTAGATAATACTGTCTGTCCGTCTATCTCACATACATTTATTGTTACAGATTAGTAGATGACCTGGAGTTAAATTGCTTCAAATTCGATAAATATGGCAAGAACTTCATTAAATCCCAAAAGCTGAGTCCGGACAGCTATCTGCAAATGGCCATGCAGTATGCATTTTACAGGTACGAACTCATCACACTTTAATCGTGAAACAGTTATTGGTTTATTTATTTTAATTTGTGTATAGACATTATACCTAAGCATTTTAATTTAAAAAAAAAAGGTAATTTTACCTCTTGATGGAACAAAGGCTAAAGCTTGTGAATTCGCTGGTAGAGGCGCTAATGACGCGTGAGGTCTCCGAGAAGCACTTGCCACTATTTATGGGCCGGCTGCGCGGTTTTATTTATTTTTAAATAACTTCTGATGTGTTACGAAATTCATTACAAAATACTGCTGTTTTAAAACAGTTTTGTCTTTCGGAAACTTGCTTCCTCCTTTTTTCCGAACATAATTGGAATGTACAATACTGTGGCATGCTCGATATATAAATTATTTTTCTTTCTTTTAACGCTAGACGTCATATCAAACTTTGAAAGCAATATTTCAGCCCAAATTAGGTTGTTAATTTACTCACTCGCCAGTAGCGCCAATTGGTGAGCACACGCCCTCATAGCATTTTGATTTATTTGTATAAATTTGTTAAAAAATAATGAATAAAGTGTATAAAATAAATAATATGTATTGTGGAACCTAGTGTAGTGGTTTTCTAATATAAATCAAAGCTTCTAATAGAATAGCTTAGAATAGAAAAAACTTAATTGCACACAGACATAGACAGAAGGGGCATACATGATAAGAACAAAAAAAAGTGCAAGTAGGCGGCCTTATCGCTAAAGAGCGATATCTTCGAGGCAACCTTAGGATATAGGAAAAGTTAATTATTGAAAATGATCATAACTGAATAGAAAACGAATTATGGGTGATCATATTAAAAATAAAAAATAAAAAAAGGTTATAAAATTTAGAGTAGAATAGAATAGAAAATATTTTTATTCATGTAAACTTTTTACAAAGTACTTATGAATAGTCATTCTTTAAGTTACCACCGGTTCGGAAAGTCGCTTCTATCGAGAAGATACCGGCAAGAAACTCGATAATTACTCTTTTAAAATATGTCTATTTTACAAATATAAGTATAAACTGTACAATCACTGGCCGCCTAACAACTGTCCTGTTTTGAATTAGCTGATACATGCCATGAATGTTTATCCTCAATATATTCTTCAATAGTATAAAACGCCTTTTTATTAAGGTTGATTTTATGAAAGATTTAAGTTTATCCAACGGTAGCTTCACGTTATCTGGTAGTTTATTATAAAATCGCATACCCTGAATAATTGTTAATGAAACATCGCAGTTTGCACAACACGGCCGGCGCGCACTACGAGTCGGCGGCGACGCGCATGTACGCGGGCGGCCGCACCGAGACCATCCGCTCTTGTTCCGTCGAATCCATCGACTTCGCGAGAACCATGCTCGAGGAGCAAGCCTCTCCCAAACTGAAGGTCGACAAAATGAAGAAAGCTATCGCGGCCCATAAGGACTATACAGTACAGGTTGTTAATTTATTAATTTATTCTGCTCGCATTTAGGGTCTATAGATCGGATTCGATTCGGAGTAGTAGTCGTGTGATGCGCGCACAAACACACAGATGGAAAGACAGAAAAAAAATGTTGGGTCCCCCCCTTGAATTTTTTTTAAATATATTTAACGTACAGAATGTTCATTTCTACATTTTTCAGGACTTTATCCCGAAGTATCGGGATGAAAACTATCTTATGTCCTTCCTTGGGATTCAAACTATCTCTGTACAAAATTTCATCCAAATTGGTCCAGTATTTTCGCAACCTATTAAATACAAACAAACAAAAAATATCAAATCTTCCCTCTATAATATTAGTATCGATTACTGATACTTAACTTCATTAAATCAGGAATAATATTTATTTATTTATTAGCCATACCAACAATATCGCGTTATATATATTTTTAATGCATCATAATTGTACTGTTCATGTGAAAAATATTGTTATTGCAGGCATTGCAAGGTTTCGGTGTTGATAGACATTTGCTCGGCTTAAAACTGACGGCCATTGAAAATGGAATTGAGATACCGCAACTATACTCCGATCCCGGATACACCAGAAGCGCCCATATGAGAATATCTACTAGTCAGGTAAGTCTTGATTTTGAATAATAAAGTTTTTCAGTTCACTTTTAGTCGGTTTCGTTAGTTGCGCTGCTGTAAAATAACCGCGTCAACGATTCAAAAGTTTCACATAGTATACTACCACTACCAAACGACTGGCGATGGAAAACGCCGATTCGTGGTTTTTTTTTTACTTTACTTTAGCCTAATAGTGATATAACTAATATTCAATTAATAGCAAGCATAATCACTTTTAGGCATCCCTAGTTCTAGTAAGATTTTATGGATTTTTACTTGATAAAATAAGAGGCTTAATATAGTAAAAAAAAAAACATTATTTCTGAGAGTTAGAACCATCTTTTGGGGAGGTGTTTGAGCCAAGCTGAATACTTGTCTGATGCCTCTCCCGATTATTCCCCGACATGGAACTGTAAACCCGGATGTTGAGCAGCAGAGCTTTTTTAAGGGTAGACAGAAAGTCCTGTCTTTTTGAAAATACTATGTTTTAGGTATAAATTTCAAGTTTCGTCAAATACATTTTTATATTATGACTTATTTATGTTTTTGCAAAATATTGAACGTGCTTGCCGATACTTAAAACTCCGACTAAATCGTCTGCCTTATTTTTCCATTCTTAAAACATTAAACTACAAAATTTTAAAAATCACATGTTGCCTCAAATATATATATATATATATTATTTCTAAACAAAATATTATTACAATTTTCGGGGTTTAATTAGATTTAGCCCCGCTACTCACCAGCCAGGTCTGCAGTTCCATTACGAGATGTTATACTCCTATTATGCATCATACTACTCCTACCTCTCTAGGCATCATAGTAGTTTTCAACTCACCTCAAACACGTCCCCATAAATGGTCCTAGCTCTCGGACGATATGGCTCCGTGGTGGAAATGTGTCGGTGCGTGCGTAGGTGGCGTGCAAGTGCGACGGGTTCATGTGCTACGGGCCGCTGGTGGCGGACGGCTACGCGACGTGCTACAACCCGCGCGACGCCGACGTCAACTTCGCCACGGCGGCGTTCCGCGCGCACCCGCACACCGCCGCGCCGCGCTACCGCGCCGCGCTCGAGCGCGCGCTGCAGCACATGCACGACGTGCTGCTGCACAACACGCCCTCCAAACTCTAACACGAACGATCGAACGCACTCACTCCGCCACGCACGAGGCACTCGTTGAGACCCATTTCGCTGGATTTTAATTTCGAACCCGATTCGAATGGCGCTTGCGGTGCGCGCTCGCTTGTTCGATGTAATATCGCAATTTTGAATTAAAGCCCCTGTGACCCGAAAAAATAGGCTTCAGTTTTTTTGCTTAAGATATTGTTAAAAATCCTGAATTGTTTATAATAATCGATTTTTAATACACAACACAAGTATGTATCTAGTGCTTACCGTATTTGTGAATTTTAATATTAGAATTTGGAATTTGACGTTGACTCTGCAATAATTTGTCCACCACGAAACAATAAAATTATATTTAATAGAGGTAAGTTGATAATAGATACCTTTTATTAATGATTGTTCTGTTCGAAATATAAAGTAAGAAAATTAGGTGATTCTTAATAATAGGCTATTGGCTAATTATTGGTAATCATTTTAAATATTTTTTTTCTATCCATTCAGTCCATTAAGCGCGATTTGCTCGACCCGCATACGCTTTCTATTTGAAGTCTGACTTAAATACAAAGAAATAATCCCGTCACGACACGCGCCCGCCATTCCAAAACCACTACAGTTATTATTATATTGTTGTTTAATTTTGTCAAATAGCTTGATATTATTATTATTTACCTAACCTACTTGTATAGGTTCGGTCACCCCCTTGTATGCTTAATAAATAAAACTATTATTGTCTTGACTGTTTCTAGTCGATTCCCCGTGTAAATTAACCTTGCAACAATCAGGTGCATAGTGGTAGGTGTTTGTCGGTCCTCAAATCGATTCTTTTACATTTTCTCGACCGCCATTTGAATGTATTTGGTAAGCGATTTACACTTGCCACATATTACCGTCTCACTTATCTTAAATGATATGCAGAGGATACACAAGTGTTTTCCTTGCATTAATTTGATTGTAAAAAATTATATTTATAATGATGTACATAATCAGAAATAAAGTATATTTATGTTTAAGTTTCTTTTTATTTAAAAATAACATTGATTATTCTTAGAAATAAGAAAGTGCAATCTCAGTATATTATGCTAGTCGACTATTTATGGTACAGTACTTTATAAAATTGCATATCTATTCTATGAATGAAAATACTTTGTTTATAAGTAGAAATTTACAATAATAGAAAACTTATCTATTTTATCGGTGTTTTTTTGAAGCCACCGGGCATGCTTGAAAATTATTCCCATTCCATGTTTTACATTTATATGTTTTATTTTAATTTTTGCACAAGCAAGGTTTTCATAGACCGCCGATGAAATTATATGTGTTATTAAAAAGAAACATCGTTTCATGTTTTAGATCATATAATATTGTTATAAACTTATAAAGGAGCTATGTAAAATTATGTCGAATGTAATAGAATTGTACTGTGATTCTACACAACTGACTAATTATAGAACTAGTCAGTTAACAACAACACATCGGAGCTAGTCAATTAGACCATTAGTAAAATGAAGGTAGATTGATCGTGAGTCGTGACGACATGGTCATACTTCCGAAGTCCGATTACAAAAAGTTTTTCTAGTAACTCAGCTGCTACATCGGGGAAACATGCGTCGGCGTAATCAAGGAGTTCATAATTAAAAAAAAAACAATCGAGGAATTGGTTGTTGGAATTCGATGTTAAGAAATATAGTATTTTTGCGTACTACATTTTTCAACAGTACATTGTGCGCTGCTCCGGTATATAGTATACCTACAATAATATATATAATAGTACGGTTGACAACCCTAGTTAGTTAAATGTCCAAAGGGGAAATAAACACCAATGTTTATAATAAGATCTTTAATGTGATATAATTAAAATTATTACAATAAATAAATTCTATTTATAATTAAACTCCTTAGTAAATTAAAAGATACATAATCGGTGCACAAAATTAATTTGTAATGTAATCAAATAATATAAACCTATACCATTGTGAACTGAATATATCTTGAACTTTACAAGATCGAATTAATTAGACCACGAATTGAACAATAAGTGGCGATGGAAACTACTAAAGCTGCTGTCTAAAAACTAACCATTTCAGCACACCGCGCCACCCTTTCGTTGAATTCGCGGCTTACAATAAGTTATCAAAAACTGAATTTTTAAATTTATGGTAGGCCATTCTCCACTAAGAAATTTCTAATTATTTAAGTAATTAAATTAAAAATAAAAAAATATGCTGGTCTAATGTCAAATTTCTCCGATGAGTTTTTTCTTTATTTATCTTAAATGCAATATTACATACTTTTCTAAATGCCTACTTACTTAACATCAGTTCTAGTCCAATGGTGTAAGATGCATTTAAAAGATAATATTACGTTATAGAAAATAAAAGCATATTAACTAAGTTATTTTATGTATTACATAGGTAGTTACAAACTACATATTTTTCTGTTCACGCGTATAAAAATATCGCTGCCGATTATCAATATGAATAAATAAGTTTATCGCGTTTCTAGAACTATCTAAATGACGATTGCACGAAATTTCAATAAATTCAATTTGAAGAATTCAACCATTAAATCCATACATTAGGTGCAGAAACTCTGATCTGTGTGCATAATATTAAATTGTGTATGTAAAAATTAAAGTAAAAAATAAAACAAAGGCACGAAATTGCCTGAAAAACGAGCTATATTTTATCCGCCCGAACAGTTAAACTAGCATTTATAAAATATGTCATTCCCTAGATAGGACTCGATAAATCTTTATTTTGATTTATTATATAAAAGTGCCATTCCTCTTATATTATACCTACTTAATTCAACCATCGACATTCAATACTGGATAAAACAATATAGAAATACTCAGAACCTTTAAAAATTCTCTTCTAACACTTTATCATATCCTTTCCTTAAACAAAAAAAAAGTCAATAACCATATTTGAAATATAAAATATTACTATTTATTTAGAGACAGATAATTACAACAATGTTACAGTATTATACAAGTAAACACAAAGTCAACATATCTATTTACACCGCACATTAGTAAAATATGCAGAAAAGTTTAAATGAAATAAAGATAGCAAACTGCCTTTGTTAACTTTGTATAATCCCCACTTTTATTAATAATGGTGCATAATGTATATTTATTATTAATTTCTAATTATCGTAACAATTTATTTCCAGTACCTCAAAATACAATATGGAATGTTGTTAGACCATTGAGATGGTGGATATGAATACCACCTCATTATCATCATTAGAAATGATTAGCAGTGTATATTATATTTATATACCTCATAAAATTTTCCAAGATAAGTGTTGGATGCAGATGTAATAATAATTATAAAGGTATAGTGTTAAAATAATATCTTTTATAATACAAGCAAATCAAGTTACTGTGAAATCTCACATTTCATTTTATTTGTATTGCAAGCAGTTTTTATGTTAAAGTTATTATAACTACAAGTTTCAACAAAAAATATTTAAGAACAATTGAAACAAATTTCAATTCTCTTAACATTTTTCTTTCCGATACAGTAGATGCGGTACACAGTTGACAAGGGGCCTGTTAAAGGAAGATGTCGAGTGTATGAATTAATATACTTAAATCATAATGCTTTTATTAATTAAGACACAATAGTGCATCCAATCATGCGGTATTTTCTCAGAAACATTTTGGTTTGTTGTTGTATGTTGGTGAATTTCTTTAATGATATGTCTTTATTCATGAATTAAAACTGGCTCGTATACATCCCCCTGATACAACTATTGTGTACATCATCAATCGTAAAGGAAACTTGAATGATCAAATATAATAAAAGAGAGAATAAAATAAAGAAACATTTTATGTAATAATCACAGACCCATAATCCAGATAATGTAAGTGCATGTATAGAAAATGATAATAATTAAGTATAAATTTCCTACTTTTTTTTAGACATCAAATGAGGCCATGAGAACCAAGGTAGCCTAACTTATTTTTTACAATATTGACTTCATTATTTTATCCAATTAAAATTGAACATCTGACAAAACCAGTGTAGCTTACGTTATATGTAATTTTAAAATAGCTTGTAGCATAATCACTTTTAGGTTACCCTGTTTCTGTCAAGAATTTTTAATGCATAAAAAAATAGACTGAGTATTCTAAAAACATAAGTAAGGCCACTATGGCTCTCATGGCCTGGATTAGTCTTGGAGGAACTGGTTAGGTGTTTATGTAAATAACCTTATTCCTATGTTTTGTAAAATAAAGTCCATTACTGACGATATTATGGTAAATGCACATGTTGTCCAGTTTAATGTGGTCTATGATTATGGTACTGTTAATAATTATACTATAACTGCAAAACGATTGCTTGGTACAATATATGTCAATTCGACATACATCTCAATGTGGGAGGTTAAAATGTAAGAAATGGTTAGCAAGCGCAGTTGTCGCGGGAGGCGGGCGGCGCGGCGAGCGGGCGGCCCGGCGAGGCGGGCTTGTGCTGAACTCCCGATTCTGCTGCATTCAAATCCAAACGACCATCTTGGATACTTTGATAAATTTTTTTTGCTGTCTCCAAGAATGCTTCTTCAACATTTTGTCCTCTAAAATGTTAAATTTAAAAATAATCAGAATAAAAATTAGTAGTCATTCAAATATTTTCATACAATTGTACTTACGTTTTTGCACTAGCTTCTACAAACATTAATCCATTCTCATCGGCAAACTGCTTAGCTTCTTCATATGTAACATCTCGTTGTCCGTCCAAATCAGATTTATTTCCAATCAAAAATATCACGGTACTAGGATTAGTCAAATTGCGAGTGTCTGTTAACCAACTACTCAAATGGTTATATGTAGACCTAAAAACAAATTTATTATATATATTATTATTCATTTATTTGATTTATCAAGATACTTTTCAAAAGGGAAGATGGCATTGTTAAAATATACAGTGGTTGAATGATTTTTTACACAAACAAATTTTCATTTCATCATTGAAAAATATGTTCTCTTGCATGAACAGAAATTACAATGTTTATTGAAAGGGACCATTTTTTGTGATAGTTTTAAGAGCTTTGTTTTTTTATTTATTTTAAGGGGCTTTTACTCATAAAGTATATAACCTCATCTTATCCTAAATAAATACTTAAAGTAAAATTAAATAATTCAAGCCATGAATTAGAACAGAAATGTTGCACTTTTGCTTGAGACAACAAACAAGCTATGTTAAAAATGTTATTCAAAACGAGGCTTCTATAAAATAATTTTAATTATTACCATATTTTCCATGGGATCAGAAGTAAGGTTAGGCTATAAATTAGGTAAAATTTTGGTTTATATCAGAGGTTCCCAATCATCAGTGGTTCCGCAGGAAGTATGGGGGGCATCACAAGAATTTTATCATCCCCTCCCCTCTGATGTGTCCCGGATTTTAACACACACCTTTAACATTTTCTGTTTCCACTTAACCTATTGTACAAACAAGATTCAATGGAATAGTATTTATTATTATTAATTTACCTTCTTGTTATATCATAAACCATGAGGGCACCAGCAGCACCCCTGTAGTATGATCGTGTTACAGCCCTAAATCTCTCTTGACCAGCTGTGTCCCATATTTGAAGCTTTATTTTTTGGCCAGCCACTTCTATAATTCTAGTACCAAATTCAACACCAATAGTATGAGGACAATCTGCCATGACTGTAATATGTATGTTAAAATGAGGTTTTTTGACATAAAATACATCATTTGATTTCTTCAAGTGATTAAATAAAGTTACTCACATTTCTTTTCTGTAAATTGATGGAGAAGGCATGATTTTCCCACACCCATATCACCAATTATGATATATTTAAAGATGTATGAATAATTATAGGGCCCAGAAGTCATTTTGCTGAAATATGTATAAAAGTTTTATACTGAATAAGCAATAAACACACAAACAAGAAAAAATAATTAAAATTTGATTCTAGTGAAAATTTTTAATGATAATCAAATTTATGACAACATTCAAAACAACTACACTTGAAATAAATAAACTAAATTTAATAATCATTAAAGAATATATATTATGACTCATCCCTTTCTATCCTTAATAAGTATGTAATATGTAATTTAATACAAATTGTAAATATGAAAGTTTATTAATCAGTCGGGCACAATTAACTAAATGAATTTGGATAATTTTTTGCATAAATATGGATTCCACAATAGGATTTCTTCTAATCAGGTGCATGTAGACAAAGTCGCACATATATACTAATAATACACGACTACTACTACTACTTCTACTATTTAAACAATACAATTATTCATGATTTGTATACTTCAATAGATAATGAATTGAAAATTTTCAGAAAAACTAATATAAAAGAAATACAAAGAAGGCGTAATGTCATAACTCTAGAGGTAATATCGATTGAATGTAACTCACCTCTAATTAACACGACCTACCAAATTAATTTACAAATGTTATCTTTAAATGAAACACGATTTAGTAATACAATACTACAAAGATAAACAAAACAATTATTTTGATATAAAAATACAATGCCAACAAAATAGAAATATTAAATTAAAATACTCTTTTCCAACATCATACGCAATTGACATCACTTTGACATTGAAATATGTTATATTTTGTACTCAGTCACAGATATTATAATGTTCCCGGTAGTTTCAATCTCGAGTGTTAGAAAGGTATTAGAAAAGATAGCGGTGGATAGATATTGCGTCAATAACACAAATCTCAAGAGAATTTAAAATGCTACCATTTCAGGCTGATTTTATCATCTCATATATATCTCGAAAACTGACAGTATAAATCCCCCATTATTTTTATATAAATCCCCTATTGATAAATACCTTAATTTAAATTATAATATATTTTTAGCATCGAATGTAGAATAATTAATTCAATACATGTGTTTCCGACTACTGTGATCAAAATAATTGTTCGGGTATGTGACCAACTTTTACAACTTTCAAATATTTAGATTGAATCACTTCTAATGGTCAATCACACACTTTATGGACAATTTGCGACATGTTCCACTACCTATGTTTCGTTTTATCTCTTTTATCTTATTTTTTTATTATATATGGATATTTGTAAAATTAAAAATATATTTACAAAATCAAGTTATTTTTAATGGGGGTACAAACAAAAAAGGAACATTTAAGTGCAGCTTCTATTTTTTATACTTTCAAAATCCATAAATTTAACCATAAAATCTAAAGGTGAATCAGTTGACTGTCCTCTAGAAGGCATTATGCATATTCGAATTTAAAAAATCAAATTGTCACCGCTATGTCTTAACTCATATCTGTCAATAAATACCATAAAAAATTGCGAAACATTTTGTATTTTATTTAATTCGAAGTTAAAAATATTATTTAATAGTTAATGAAGATATTGTAGAATATAACATATATTACAAATTTTGCATACATTTCGCATTTATTAATTCGTATAAGAATAAAGGAGCATCACAAGGTGAATATTTACAATATAATAAAAAGTATTTTGCAATAGTCAATGACATAGATGAATATCAAAATATAAACTTAATTTTACGCCATATTACGGTATAATAAATAATAATACCCCTAAGTATTGTAGTTAATAAAATATGCATGTAATATGTTTAATATTAGTGAATATTTATATTAGTAGTGTAAACCGTTGTTGAGTTTTAGAGTATCATTTTTGCTATTATTATTGAATGCTTTCAATTCCTAAATTGGTTTGATTTAGCATGGCTGGAAGTGATAACAGTAAGCCTAATGGAATTGACAATGATAAAGTTGAAGAGAATAATGAAGATGTAGCACAAAATGAAGATGTTATACATGAAGGTATAAACAAATATATTTATTAAATCAGACTACCCCAATCTTTTTCTGTCACAGACCCCTTGCCATGTTTTTCCGTGTTGGATAGACCACCTTTTTACAGATTTCCTGTAAATTTCCAACTGTAGTGAAGTTTAATGTTAAAAAATTAAAGTAAAAATACACGATTATTAATTTTATTTTGCTGACATAGTCCTCTTTCAGGTTGTCAGACCCCTAGGGGTTGATATAGACCACTTTGGGTATTTTTTACTATAATTATTTGACTATGTTATTATTATATCTTAAGTACCTATAGTCTGTTTCTTTGTTTTAATGTGCTTATTGTAGGAATTTCTGGTCTTAATTGAAAAATATTTTTCTGTTTGTAATTAGACCATTAATTGAGAATGGTTATAGGCTATATAACATCATGCTGTGGGTGTGAAGCTGCTCTAGTCAGTCTTACTGGCTAATAAATTGTAGAATATTTAAGTTTAATATCCTACCAAATTCCTAGTACAGGTTATGAAATAACACCTATCAATTTCTTTAAATTAACTAATATTATGTTATATATGGATCTTCCAGAATATGACCAATTGGATTTGAAATTGGATGAACTCAACCAGGCACTAGATTTCTTAGAACAGAAGAATGATGATATACACCAACGACTTAAGGAGTTACTACAATCTAACAGAGAAATAAGGAAAGAGATGCAACATGGCAGCAAAGATGCCTAATGAACAAAATGATATTATTATTTATTTATTGGAAAAAACATACATTTTTTTTAAAGAGTGTATGAAAATTATTAGTTGTTATTAATTTCCATTAAAACAATAGTATTATAAAGGTTATGCCAGTATTCTATTATTGTTTTATAATTAGTTTATAATTTATTTGTTATTTACCTCTATTTAAAGATCCTTTACAAAAACTCAGCAACAGGCAATTTGCTTCTTGAGACAAATAAAAAGTCATTCTGCACCTTAAAAATAGCCTTAAGCATTGATAACAAAAGCTTAAGAAGATTTTATAAAAATTAGTAACATCTGAAAGCTTGCACCTGCATTACTTTAGTAATTTACTTATTTTTATACTTGGAATATACTTCATAATAAACATTAGATAATAAATAAAAAAAAATTAATAATACTAATAAGCCCGCAAGGCACCTTGTGGCAGGTGACGGGGAGTAGCATACCCGCGGTCCCGAACCCTCCAGGGGGAAATGCCGATCTGGTAAATTTATATGTACAATACCTAAATGTTGAGAAAATATTACTGTACCTAGTATGCAGACGACCACCATTAAGACAATACTCACAATACACATCTGAGAGTAACTGTTTTAATATTTCCAAGTAGATTTTTTTATGTAAGCAGGCAAGTGGAGCATGCGGTTTAACTGATGTTAAGTGACTGACTGCAGCCCATATTCTTAACCACCACTACACAGGACAAGATTTTTTAGCAGGGAGTATATAGGGACATTAAATAATTTAATTTTTAAACATATATTTTATGCAACAAAACTGATTCTTTTGCTATTTATAGCAAATAACATGATGTTTGGATTTTTTTATGATTCAAACTCGAACCAGGATCATTTTTCATAATATTAATTCAGAAATTGAACTAAATCTTATAGCACTACAGCATTTATACAGATAATTAAAAATTAATTCCTGAAAATTTGAAAACATCAAGCGTTTTAAAAGATCTACATTTATTGAATCATATTATAAACATTGTCTAATACACTATTTTAAATTTTAATGGTGCTCTTTTTTTACAAAACGTAATCCACAATAGCCACAAGAATGATCTCCTGGTTTATCCTGAAATAAAAAAGTTTAATTAGAAATTGGTTTAATAAACATTACACAATTTAATTAATTCCTTTTTATGTTTGATTCAGCTAGGATTATGTTGAGGCTTTTGTTTATAATTTCAATATTAATAATAAATATTAGTACATATGTTTGTGTAAGGCCAGTTGAATCTGAACCTATTATTGAATTTAGCATTTGCAGTAAACATTTTTTGCCAATGGAAAAGCATAGGAAGCCATTAATATTTATATATCTATGTAGTAGTAATACTATGTAGCTTTTATGATGAATTGAGACTTACAAGATTAATGTAAACACGTGGATGGCCTTCAGGGCCACTTCCACCATCACACCAAACAACTCTTTCGGTGACTTCTTTTGGCGGTATCTCAGCAATCAGATTAACTGCCCAATTCGTGTTTACTTGTTTTGGGGTATTGGTAAAACGAACGAGACGATAATCATTAGAATCCCATTTCTGCAAAAGTAAATATACTTAATATTTTAAATCAGGCAAAGCTTATTAATAGCATGAAATTTGAAGGACTGCTTACCTGTCCCGTATGAATAGGAACATCTTGAATTTTATTGGTTATGCAACGGATTGCTGTGAAATTAATCTTTTCCGGGGCATATTTTAAGATTGTTGTAGAACGCACCAAAATTGAATTCATGTTGATTATCAGAATTACCTTCTTACTAAATATTTTATTGAATATTGAAACTAATCAAAATATTGAAAAAATACGAATGACAATCAGCTGTGATTAAACCGATTCGCGAATCGGGAATGTAGAAAATTGACATTTGTCATTGTCACATACTTTTTTTAATAATAAAGCACTCAGTCTACATGTAAGTCTTTTGATTTTGAGTCAAGTTTTTCTTATATTTTTATACAGCTGGAATTTTGTCACAAAGGAAAGTACACTGTACTAAATATTGTACATAGAAAATTTTACTCAAAGAAAACATTTCTTTACTTTTTAATAGGGAAGAAAACTGCTTTTAAAGATTTTCAAAAAATTTATGAATATTCTTATATTCAATTTAACTACGTGTATAATACAGATCAGATATGGATTCATTGTTGTTCTTTTCAATTTATTCAAGCACTTAGGCCACTGTAATGACAAATAAGACTGTTTTTTCCTTTCACATTTCCGAAAGTTGTGCGGCTATTCATGAGTTTACAATTTTTAATAGTTATTCAGACAAGAGCAAAGCAACTACTAACATTAACCATTGCTCAAGGGTATATTTAAGATTAAATGGCTAATATTAACTTGTATATTTACAGCTATCTTTAGCCGCAACAACGAGGGTGTCCCGCGAATATGAGTGAAGCACCTCTTTGGTCATGGTAGGTGGTCTATAAAATATATATATACATACATACAAATATATATATATATACTACAAAATCCTCAATATCTCAAAAACAGTGATATTTTCATATGACCTCTATTGGGTTTTTTTGATAGATTATTAACTCAGCTATCATCCCCCAATATAACTAACTGACCAAAATAACTGTTATTGTGATAAGGATTTTATAGTTTTACACCCTTAGTTGAATCAAAAATAAAACAACATTCTTGTTTACATGTATAATTTGTCATTATAATAATTATAATTATCTACAATACATTCAAATTATCAATCATTACAGCAATGCAAAGTAGTAAGAATAGGTATAAGTAATAAATAATTTTATCACATCAAGTTTTAACTTAAGATTTCAACTGCAATCCATGAAGTAAATTTAAGTTTTGAGAATTTTAATGTTAAATGAATAAAAGGTGAAACGATTAATTAAATGTAACTAACAGTATATAAATTTATGCACCAATTGCATTAAAAAGTTCAAAAAAGAAACAAGATAAAACTTATTATACTAGTTGCCTTTTGATTTTCTGATTTGGAATGGCATAAAATAATGATAGTTTCAAATAAAATAATTCATTAATTTACATGTGTGGGATGTAAGAATCCTGATCATCTAATTTAAGACTTTGTATCTTTGTCAATTATCTACGATACTTAATAGAAAAAATGTATTTTATCACCTGCCAATTTCAAACCAAGTATTCATATATGTATGATGCTACAAACGTCGCCTTGAGCTAGCCGTCCACATATAAGCTTCGTACGCGTCGGAAAATTAATATGTATAGAATGTTCGTTCCGTACGTTGCGGATTAGTGGACGCACTCGTGTGACATTCTATATAAAGAATTTTACGATCCGGCACATACGTTTACGTTCTTTACAGAATTAATGCTTAAACAACGTTAAGATAGTAAATCATCTCTTTAATATAGGGACAGCATGAGACAAAGTGCGCTATTAAGGATAATTAAGAGTTCAGTACATACGGTAGAAAGCTTCTAAGAACGTATAAAACATAATAACTCTACCGTTTCTTCTTGAAATTTCAGATGATAACAATACATATTTATATTTCATATCTGTCTGTACCTAGAAGATATTTTAAAATATCAAAATGCAGTCTTCAATATCAAAATAAATGTACATAAAATTGATTAAAATTACACAAACATTATCCTTATATTAGAATGTGATTTAAGTCTAAAACAAAATGTGAATAGAAATAATTAGTGTAGTTTTAATACGTTTTTGTAAATTGCAAAAAAAAAAATAACATTATAACCAGCCTGATCATATCAAGCAAAGAGGCAGCATAGTACTTTAAGCTATATACTCCTCAAAGTAATAGGAGATTTTCAGGTGAACTATGACAGTCACATTTAATAATAAAATATAAAGAGATCTGAACTCCATTACCCCTACTAAGAAAAAATGTCGTTATTCTATGTGCCAGTCACTTACATAATTCTGTATCCTAATTTTAGAATTAATTAACCCTAATTAATACAAAATGCTAACTCTTCTATGTATTGTATTTTTCGAAAAAGGCTAAGTAAAGCAGTATACAGTTATAAAGTGACGAATAAAAATCCTTCAATCTGCGTGAAATCCAAAGACAATATCTTTACGATTGATTGTAACAACTTAATATAAAAAAAAATTCCATTATTACCAACAGATTTCATATGATTAGATTTTAAATACATAAGTAACGAATGTTACGATTTTAAAATAATTTACAATTTTCAATCCTCAGAAAGATTATTCTTAGACTTTTATTTATTTTACTCAATACTCAATATTTAATAAACAGCTCAAACCATACCATGCTCAGTTATTTGAATCAAATGATTGTCTGGTTGAACTGGATCTTAATTCACGCCTTGGCCCTGCTAAAGCATCTTCAGTTGATTTTCTACCTTTTTTTCGATTACCTTTACGTTCAGTATTTGCGTTCGGACATTCTCCGCTATTATTATCTTCGCAAGGATTGTCATCTTTTCTGTCATTATCTAATTTATTACTAGTACAATCGACGATTTGTATATTATTATCGTCATGATGAGTATTAAGACTTGTATTTGAGACCATTGATGGTTGCTTTTCTTCTCGTTCAATAGTTGTATGTGATGATGTCGATTCCGTGGGGCGGTTTATTTCGAAATCACTAGCTTTAATTCCAGTTTTAATAACAGTTGAAGGAGCAATTAAATCTTCTAAGTCCATCTCTCCTGTGTGAGATGTATCAGATTGTTTCTCTCTATTTGAAGTTATTTCTTGGTTTTCTTTTTGCTTTTTTGGTGTTGGTTGTAAAGCTAAGTTTTCGGGTTCTGAATTGACTTCATCTAAAGTCCTTTTATTAGACGCATTAGGATTATCTTCAGATGTTAAACGAGTCATATAATCCTGTTTCGATAACTTATCATAAGTTTCTTTTTCAGTATCTTTTGTTTTTTTCGCTTCGGCAGAACTAACGAGGCTTGCACTAAGCGCTCCAGAAGCCATCTGTTCTAATAACATTTTACTAACGTCTATATCTTTTTTGTCACCTTTTAATAATTTTTCTTGAACTGCTGCAAATTCTGGTGGCATCTGAGAACGCAAAGAATCATATGGCATCTTCTTCTTATCTACTTTAGATAGATCAGTGGCGGCGGTCTCGTGTAATTCCGACTCTCGAGATCTTTTATCTAATTTCATAGAGCTCTCATAATTTAAAGGTTGTTTAGATATTGATTCTAATAAATACGGATCCGGAGGTAGTAGTATTTGCGGCAAGTTGGACGATTGTTGTCTATCAGAAACTTTTTGTTGTCTTGATGTTGATGTTGGTGTCACAACGGTTGAAGATCTAGGTGTCGTTGTTTTCGAGCCGCTCCGAGAGCTAGAACTCGCATTCGGATTATGCAAAGACGACGTGCTTGACGGGGCAGTTAAATTGCTTCCTAATAGGCCGAGCGTGTCATATGGAGATGACATACCAGAATGTACACCAAAAGGAGATAAGCTGTTTAGTCCAAGTTGAGGATACAGCATATTAGGATTTGTAAAAACAAATGGAAACTGAGAATTTGATGATTTTGACGAAGAAGTGCTGGTAGATTCAGCTGGTTTCCTTGTTTTGGATTTACTGTCACTGGAATTAGCATTACTACTTACAGTATTCATATCAAGAGAAGGAAATCCAGGTAACCCTAAACCAGCTAAATTAGCAAATATATTACCACCGGTCATGTTTCCTAATAAGTTTGGCATTCCACTAAATGAATTTAATAATAATTTTGGATCAAAACCAGTGAGATTTGAAAGAGTGGCAGCTAAAGTTTTAGGATCAAAAGCACTAAGGCTAGACAAGCTAGCTAGTAAGGCGGGATTAAGACCAGCAAGGTTTTGATTTAAATGTGTATTTGATAAAACATTTGCTGACGCCGCATCGAGTGTAGGTGGTCTGCCCTTTTTACGTTCGGGCATAGTAGGTGCACTTTGCATAGGGGAGTGTCGTTGACTGCGGACATCTTGAGGTAATTTCACATGCTCTTTAATACCTTCCGTCCATTTAGAGTCTATATCGTACATAGGATTATCAGCTATCCATTGTGCTAAATGTTTTAGCTGTGGCGCTTTATGGCCAACAAGTCGTTTGCCGGTTACTCTATGAACTACAGGAACGTGTTCATCCGGCGATAATCGCGGTGCAACACCTCTCCTTCTACTGTCTACACTGGCTTGCTCAGCTAGCCATTTATTTACCTTAGCTTCATGAGAAAAAGATTTAGCTTGCATCGAATGGGTTGCTTTTGGAGGTTTATTATTTTGTTCCAAAGACTGTTGAAGAAATGATGATAATTCTTTAGACGATGTATGAGGAGAAGGAACATTAGTGACTGTCACAGAAAACGGTTTTTGAACTGGTGTACTCGACGTAGTTGGAGGTGCAGCTGGCGTTACCGTAACTTCTGGTAGTATAGTAGTACTTTTGCTGCGAGGCGGCTCATACGTTGAACTTGGACTTCGGCCTTTAGCAGCAGACAAGCCGAGAACAATTTCATCAAGTTTCTTTCTTTTCTTCTCCTTACCGACGATTTGTTCAGGTGCAGGCTGAAACAAAATTGTAATAAACCATACAATCTTACTTGGTAAGAATTTTATTACAATTCATTTAGTTTGTCTATAAATCATAATCCAGTGATCAAATTGCCTATGGCAATAAAGAGTAGATAATATTAAAAGAAAGAAACTACTCACAACGTTTTTTCTTTTCATGAGTCTATTCAGTGTGTCGTCTAATCTACTTCTCGGCGGCGTTGCAGATGGTGTGTCAGTTTGTGGTGTGCGGCGTCCCATGGAGAAATCTTGCGCTTCACTTAGATCTAATGGAGCGGATAGGTCGACTGGCGCCCCTGTGGACGGTGACGGTGGAACTGAAGGCGCGGGCGATGGCGCAATGCGCTGGTGCGCGGGAGGCGGGGCAGGAGTCGAGCGACGAGAACTCGAGTCACTCGAAGCATCGTCTCTTTCATTACCCATCACCACACCCGCCGCGGCGCTACTTGCCCTATGATCACGGGAATTCGAGTGCGCCGCTTGAGGTGACGATAAAAGAGCATGTAATTTCGCGCGTTCAGTCTCTACATCGATAGCGATGTGCCTCTTCTGCGATTGTTTTCGATCATCTGAAACGTCGACTGAAGCATCGTCAGTTTTATTTGTAGAAGTCGCCGAAGCAGACGGCCATTCACAATTTTGTACCGCATGTGCAATGTGATGTAGCCGCGTTTCGAGTGCCCGCTCTGTGAACCAATGCTCAGGTGACAGAGACTCTTCAATTCTTCCCAACTTTGCAAGTGTTTCAAGCTCGGATAAAGCGTCTGTATCTTCTTCCGTATCACGATCGTGCACGTGTGATGTACGTTTGCTTCTTCGTAAAGACATGCGTGTCTCTGAAGTATTATCATTACTATTTTTGTCCTCATCATCTGAATTTGTCCTGGCTGTATCACTCTTGACTGCAGATTTGCATTTCGAGTACCATTTTCTTGCAGATTCAGCAAATGGCATTTTAGGATCACAAAACAGTTTAGTGAATGTGTCTCCTAATCCATGTCTACAAATAAAGAATATAATTATTTAATTAGTTGCTAAATAAAATACTACAATCTAGTTCATATTACAACTATAACTTACTTGCATACTCCCAAAACAAGATATTTATCATGTAAGGCTGGCTGCCACCAGGTAGGTGTGTCCAAGGAACGTTCGCAAAGCGCTAAACGTGTTTCCAGTGCAGGATGTGGAGCCACTTCTTCGCGTAAAACACGGAGAAGGTCAATTCTAGTGACAATAGTAAAAATTTAGTTAAATTGAGGTTAAATGTGTATACTATATTTATTGTTCTTAAATATGTTTACCTTTCTAATGTTGCAATGGCTCTCTCCTCGCCAATGGGTTCTGCTTTTAAGTCAGCTCTAGTAGGCAATTCCGCTTCACCAACCGATAATCCGCACTGGCGCTTGCACATAGCCATAAATGCTTTTAAGTAGTCAGTTAGAGCGTCATCACTTTTGGAATCCAATCTGGCCAAAGAACGGAATCGATTCCAACGCAAACTTTTTGTAGCGGGGTCAAATTCTACCCCATAAGAAGCGACAGTCCGTCGGAAAGCCTCTTCATCGGCTCGGCTCCATCTCCACTGGGATACTTCATCCCTTACAAGTTGATCCATACGCTCTCGCCTTTCCATCTAAAAAACAATTATATTTTCCTTAATTCAAATTATTATGCATAGAATGTTAAACATCCTTTCTAATTTCTACAATGAGGGTAAATTTTTCAAGAAAGCCTTCATGGCCAAATCATATACGGATTATTAAAAAACAGGCCAAGTGCGAGGTAGACTTGCATATCGGGGGTTCCGATCAAAGTCATATACATTCACCATTCAAAAGTCCATTAATCTAATAAGATAACCAAATACCTTAGCCCGCTGTTGCATCTTGAGTTCTTCTCGTTTATAGTTTCTCTGATATGCCGTAATGAGACGCCTCAGTCTCGTGTTTAAGTCTTGCATGGACGGCCAGGGGTGCGACGAGTCGTCGTCCGGGCGCGGCGAGGCGGAGGGCGACGCGGCGCCCGCCCCGCTCGACACTTCGTCCGTGCAATCCTCGTCTCCCACAACACTGCCGCGTACTTTTCTCTCTTCGCTCCTAGAACGGCGAATTGATTAATAAAAACATTTAAACAAATTCAGTATTCTCACATTAATATAAATTTTGTATACAGATAAGCAAATCTAACGAATTTAATATAAATTTTGTATACAGATAAGCTATTAAGCGATTAGCTGGGTTAGGCGATAGGATACCTTGTATTCATCTATCGACTCCGAATTTAACGCGAGCAAAGTCATGCTAGTACATAATATAGTGGTTTACATATTAAAACATCTCTCACTAAAAAATATTACTTACTTGATATCTGTGCATTCTGCATCATCTGGTGGTCCCAATTTTTCCACAAAACAAAGCAGTGGATCTGATCGCATGGCTAGATAATTTTCATAGCCATGTTTATAGGTACCAACTAAGAGGGAAACATCACACTCTGTATCCCACCACAGGCGAGGTGGTGCACTATCTACTCCTCGAGGTACTCTCATACCCATAGCACTATAAATATACATTATTGTTAATTCTGATCAAAACCATTTTTAATCATAACAGTTACTTTAACATTATTTATTTATTATATACACGAAAGAAATGTACCTGGCATGACTTCCATTTTCTATTTGTGTTGCATAGTCACCAATTACTTCATGTTTTATATAGTACATCATACGGACCCTCAAAAGTACCCTATAAAGAAATATTAATATATAAATAGATAGATTATGATTGAGTATAAATTCTTTCTAGTGATAGTACCACATGATTTTTGTAGTTATTATTAGGCAATACTATTGACTATATTCATCTCATAATAATAATGCCTAGTTAATTTTTTAAAACAAACTTCTTTTAAACAACAGCTGACAAAATTGTCAATTGAATTTATAATACAATATTTAAATACTACCAACTAGTAACATGTATTTCAAAACAAATTCTTGTGTTGATGGGGAGGCCTTTTTGCCACTACTGCGCCTGACTTTCTTTTTCCTGTCCCCTATATGTAGTATTGAGTAGTAGTATTATAAAATATGTCTATTATATTTTATTATGTGGTGGTTAATAAAGTATTTCTATTTCTAATTCTACTTACTTATTGGCATGTCGGAATAAATGCTTTTTATAACTACTTTCCAAATATGACTCACAGTCATATTTTTCATGGGAACTCCAATGATTAGGATCTTCCCATTTTTGTAGATCATTTTGTTTAGGAATATCCTTTAATCTATTCTTCTTTTTTGCATTCCTACCCCGTGGAACTGGATTATGTAAGCCACTATGATTTCTTGAAATAGTAACTTCCCCATTCTCACAAGGTTCTATTAAATCCCAAATAAAATTTCTTATTTTTTCATCACCCTTGTAATGACGCAGACAAAACAATACCTAAAATAGAAAAGACAAAATATTAAATACAGTTTGGACATGCAATTTTTTTAATACATAGGGTTAAAATCAGTACAATAATAAATATTAAACTCAGCGAAAGTCCAAACTTCCTCGGTATTAGCATGGCAATTCATCATATTATATGTATTCCTTATTAACATAAACTTTATATGATCTAGTATGGTGAATATTTTATCCAATAAATAATTAATGAAGTAATCCTTCAGGAACTAATTCTATGTATAACGCTTCTTAAATTTTATTTCTGATTTTCTGCCTCCTTCAATTCATTCGGTTTATTATTGTTAGGAAATGTTCTTATGAATTATTACAAAAAAATATAAAATTTAGCAGAACTGTAAAAAGTAAAAACACCGGAATTTCAAATTTTACATAACTAACAGCTGTTGTCAGAGTTAAGAAAGACAAGACAATGTATGTCGGGTCAGATCTTAATAATATATTTATGATAAAATATTTCCTATATAAATACTTACTATAATCCTAGCACAATCTTCTATTACTGGAATTGACCATCCTTTCCGAAATTGATTTCTGTCAACAATTTCTTCCCATCTAGCCCACCTTAAATATAAGATTGCCATCATTTAAATCAGTCTTTAAATAAAGTTTAAAATACGCCCTCTTTTAAAAAAAAATCTCTTGGTATAAGCTTAGTTTAAAGTAATTACACAGTTATTGTACGATGCAGTCATGGCAACCAACAAATGTCACACTATGCACTTGTGCTTCGTAACATGTCGATAAGGACTGACAGTAGTTTGTTTGTACAAACAAGTTTATTAAACTAATTTATGTATAACACTTTTTTATTATTTTAAGAAGTGAATCATGTTATTTTAAAATTTTTATTCTTAAATTTCCCCTGACCAAAGTATGTACCCTATACATATTTTGATCATTTATTGTCCATCAGAAAATTATTGAGAGTGAGTTTTACTATGGTACAATGTTTGTTTGACCAATGATAATTTGATTACCATATCCCATCTTTGTGAAGTTTAGTAGGTCAGTACTGGTTGTATATTCAAAACCTTACATACCCAAATGTGAGAAGTCCTCTTTCAATTTTGAAACACTCAGATCGTGTCCAGGACCCATAGACAACTTCTTCATCTATTGGAACACCCTCATGTCTGGGAACATAATCATCACTAGCGTATCTTCGACCTTTACGTCCGAATTTTTCTTTCTTTCTCTTGCTTCTGAGGCTTATTCCTGTTAAAAATATGTTTATAATACATGCTATAAAAAATTATATCTTAAAAACAATAAAAAAGTAATTACCATCTTCATCATCTTCTGAATCAGGTGTAACTTCCATATCAGACATTTCCATAGGCCCATCATCATGCCCATACCTCTTGATAATAGTCCTTTTTCGGGGTTCAGTAACTATCAAATCTTCATCTTCTTTTTTTTCTGTGGTATCTATTTCAGCTTTTTTTGCCCATTTATTCCAAAAGTCTGGGTCTCTAATATCGATATCTGATCTCTGATCAGTAGCTGCAAAACTAGCCTTTGAGAAAGTAGAGCCTTTCTCAGACTCCATCTGAATTACTTGAGTTCTTCTGGCTAAGATCATTTCTATGTCTTCCTCACAGAACTTGTCACCTGCATTATCTTCGTCCATAACAGCTCCATATGCTCCTTTTTTTAATAAGTCTTCAATTTCTTTTTTCGATAGTTGCTTTAGCCCAGCTTCTTTTCCTTGAGCAGTATTCATACTTTGTAAAATAGCTTTATCTAGACCAAGTTTCATTGATGCTTTATCAAACATTTCTCTTTCATATGTATTACGACAAATAAGTCTATATATCTTTACCATTTTTTGCTGACCAATACGGTGGCAACGAGCTTGTGCTTGTAAATCATTTTGGGGATTCCAATCACTATCATATATAATAACAGTGTCAGCAGCTGTTAAGTTAATACCAAGCCCCCCAGCTTTGGTGCATAATAAAAACACAAATCTATCAGAATCAGGTTTCGAAAATCTATCAATTGCTTCTTGTCTTAAGTTGCCTCTAATACGTCCATCAATTCTTTCATATGGGTACTTTCTGAATACCAAATAATCTTCTAAAATATCCAAACATCTCACCATTTGGCTGAAAATTAAAACTCTATGGCCCCCTGCCTTTAGCTTAGGTAGAAGTTTATCAACTAATACCATTTTACCCGAGGATTGAATAAGTGCCTTATAGTAAGCTTCTTTATCTTCCCCGTTAGTCTGTTTATAATCAAATTGAATTTGATCTTCGGCACCATTCAATAGGTAAGGATGAATGCAACATTTTCGAAGTTCCATCATTGTATTCATTAAATTTGGAATGTTAGCTGCTGATGCAATACCCTTTTGCAAGAAGCTGAAATTTCGTTCAAGTATAGCTCGATAATATTTCTTTTGAATGTTAGTTAGTTCAACTTCAATAATAGTTTCTTCTTTGGGTGCTAATGTTTTTTCTACATCCTCTTTTAGTCTTCTTAACATCATCGGTTTTAATAGTGCTTGCAATTTTACAACTTCTGACTCTGTTTTAAGCTGGCCAAATTCCGTTAAAAATGCATCACTGCTAGCAAATTGAGATGGTTCCAAAAAATTAAGTAAAGAAAATAATTCATTAACATTGTTTTGTAATGGTGTCCCAGATAAAAGCACTCTATGTTCTAAATGTAATTGTCTTAATCCTTCTAATAATTTACAATTTCGATTTTTAAGACGATGTGCTTCATCTATAACACATATTCTCCAATTAAATGATCTTAGTTCTTGAAAATCTGTGACAATAATTTCGAATGTTGTAATTAGAACATTAAATTTGGTTATGTCCTTTATTGCCTCGCCATTTTCATTTTTATAAAAGAATTCATATTCCTGTATCATACTTTTGCTTTGTTGTGAGCCATGATAAACTATAACATTCATGTCAGTCCAACCTTCAAATTCTCTTTGCCAATTAGGAATGGTGGATAAAGGAGCTATTATAAGGAATGGTCCTCTTATACCATATTCCCAAACAGAGTTAACAAATGTAAGACTTTGAATTGTTTTACCCAAACCCATTTCATCAGCTAGGATACAATTTCGATTATTGTGCCAAGAAAACAAAAGCCAATTCAATCCTTCTAACTGATATGGTCTTAATGTATTTCCACCTTTATATAGTGGTGATTCTTTCAACTGTGACCAATGGTCCGGTGATGGTCGTTTTTTAAATTTCCACTTCTCCTTGGGTGGTAATTCACTAAATACCTTATATTGCTTGATCTTGTCAACGTCTATATCTTCTTCTAATTCCCATGTACTATCCTCATATTGTAAACTTTTCCATTTAACAAGATAATGCTTAACCACCGTATTGTTTGCTGGGTCTTCATTTTCGGACATATCTAGAATCCTTTCGACTTCTATATAGTCAGGATTAAATGGTTCATCATCCAAGAGTTCAAAAATATTCATTTGTTGGGCTTGTTTCTGCTTAAATCGTTTAATTTTAGAAAAAATTCGCTTATCTCCTTTGTATAGCTCTTCTTCAGTTTTCCATTCACAATGTAAATATGAGAAATTTCTATATTTCACGAAATATTCTTCAACATCTACTATTATAGGTTTTTTATTTTGGTCATCATCAGTATCAATATTAATGTTATCTGGCTTTATTTCCAATTCCTGTTCAGTATTTTCAACCTTTTCCGTGGTTTGGTTTGAGACTGGAGTTTCATCTTCATTTTCAGTTTTATTTTCAGTCTGAATTTGATTGACATCTGTTTCGTCAGTATTTGTTTTAACAGCTTCTTCTGGTAACACAATTTCCGATGTAGCAGAAGGTAAATTTTCATTTTCAGACTTATTATGTTGGTCACTTATTTGAGGCTGATGTTTTATTTCACGTTTTCCCATACGACATGCTAAAACATGTTGAACTATCATAGAATCTTCTTCAGTAGTATTGACATAAATAAAATTAGGCTTTGGAGTCCCTTCAGCTCCTTTAAACTCTTTTATATCAATATTTGAATCATCCAAATCTCTTTCTTGTCTCGGTGCCACGACCGAAAATTCATCATCTGATAACCTCAACATAACGTCGTCTGTATATTTTTTCCGTTGCGTGTTTCTTGCAGAGCGTCGTTTCAGACTATCATCCCCCTCTGGGGGCGGAGAAGGTGGAGGTGTCGACATTAAATCATCAGGTTCTCCATCAGAATCTGGTATGAGACCTCCTCTTCTTTTTCTTTTCCCAGCCGGGGTTCTTTTGGTTAAAATCTTTTTACCACTATTGCCAGCAGATCCTCGTTTTTTAGATGTTTTTTTCTTTCCAGTAACTAAATCAAAATCGTCATCTTTTTCGAGTTCTTTTTTCGATTCAGCTTCTTCTAATAAATCTTTAATAGCAATTTTTGATACTGGTATATCATCAAAGTCTGTTACATTTGAGTCATCTAAAGAAGGTAAATCAGAGGAATTTTTTAAAGATTCATTCAACATAATACTTTTGTTTACAGTAGTATCACTCATACTAGTATCAATGCTATCTTTATCCAAAAGATCATTTCCTGTTGTTGTGTCTGCTTGAATTTCAGCCATACCTTTTCTAACAGCTCTTTTTCTTTTAGGTGCGTTAGGATCTTTGGGTACACGTTTTTTACGTTCTTTAATAGGTTTATCTCCCATTTCCTTGATAGCTTTAGGTTCTTTAGGAGTACGTGGCTTTCTTTCTTTGTTTTTCCTAGGACCCCTTACCTTTTTAATTTTACCAGACTGATCAATAGAAACTGCACTGCTATCTAAATTGGCTACATCTTCTACCAATTCAGTGTCAATTTCTATGTTCCCCTGTAATCCTGTTCCAGCTGTTACACAATCTTCTGAAACTGGTAACTGGTCCAAGGACTGTGGCATAGCCCCCAACTTATCTTTCTTAACACGTGGTTTCCGGGGCTTAGTAGGCCCTTTTCCTCTCCCCCGGCCTGTTGTACTAGTCACCTGAGGGCTCTCTACCATTTTTGAACCATAGATTGGATTTTGCAAGATACAATTAGGACCTCCACTACATTTGTCATTTGTTTCATGTTGTTGTAGAATTGATAGCCGTTCTTGTAAACATCTAACTTTCTCCTGATTTTCGTTTGAAGGAAGTAAACAATATATCTCTTGAATTTGCTGTTGCAGAGATGCTCTTTCTTGGTGATGAGATGTCGGATATAAAGGGGGTAAATTAGGATGCGGCATAGTATTTGAACCCATCATTATGACATTTGGACTAATATTATGTGGAGCATTTGCAATCATATTAGACTGATTCGAAGGGATATGGGGTGGCATATTTGAGTGGACATTTTGTCCACTAATTGGTATTCCAACTTGTATATTTGGAGGTGCTGTAGATTGATTATTGTTTATGTTTGTTGATGAATTATGAATATTAGGTTGAATGGTACTTATTAAATTTGGATTATTAGATTGCATGCAGGTAATATTCCCTGGGGCACTGTGGATTGGTATACTGGATGAGACTGTGTTAGAAAGATTACTATGTGGTACTGTATGGGTAGATTGAACACTAGTAACTGATTGTGTTATAGATGATTGGGCACTTTGGTATGAGGAAGAGACACTCAAGGATGTGTTGACATTACTTGGTATGCTCATACCCAAATTACTGGGTACTCCTGGTGGTATCATTGATTGAATACTTGGATAGTTATTATTCGGATAAGACTGATTTCTGTCTATATTTAAAGGCGATGAATTATCGAATTTACTTGGCATATTGACAGGAACTTGTTGAATAGGTGGAACAGGAGACTGTATATTTAGTGTTTGTTCACTGGTAACTTCCAAATTTATTGATGTAGACTTAGAACCATCAGGAATTTGTCTATCTTCATTATTAGTTTCACTACTTAATTGTTTAACATCCGCTTTTTGAGAATTATCCTCACTATTTGAAATGTTATTTATTACTTCAATTTTATTTTCCTCTCTAACATTCTGTGCCGTCGCGTCGTCACTTGATTGCTTACTTTCAAGCAATTTTTCTTGATTTTCTTCATTCTCAATTGAAGCTGGGGACTTCGTACTTATCACAGGCGTGGCAGGGGTGTTACTGGCGGCCATTGCAAGATTATGCTGAATATTACTCATAACATTTGAGGATAAGAACATTTGTTTATTAACCTCTTCTGATTTCTTATCTGTGTCTGCATTAGAATCCTTTTTAGTTTCTACATTTGTTTTTTGGTATTGAATATTCTTGTTCATTTCTTGAGTTACAATCGGATCAGAAACTTTTCCTACAGAAGGATCTGGCGGTTCTATGGGTACCATATTACTTATTGGAGTTGGCATTTTGTTTTGATTCCATTGTGAAGGAGAAGATACAATATTATGTCCAATTGCAGGAGATGCCTGATTCCGTTGAAAAGGATAATCTCCACTGGGTGGAAGAACCATTTGCTCTAAGGCTTGAAGAGTATTTTGTGAGGAGTATGTACCCGAAACTGGTGGAGGAACTGACGTAGCAGGGGACTGAACCATTGCACGTGTGCCGTGAGGCGAGGCGCTTGGTCCTTTGACAGGTGACATAACGGGTCGAGGTGACACTTGAGGTTGCGATTGGGGTTGCTGTCGGGGTGATATTTGAGCTCGTGGTGACATCTGGGGTGATAATTGTGAAAATGGTGGTCGATATTGGGGACTGCCTGTCTCCAAGGCAGGTTTAACAGCACTATATTGATTTGTGACGTTAACATCGAGGGGATGTTGCACCTGATGTGGTTGATAATTCATTGGAACGGAATGATGAGGGGCAGCATAGGGCATTTGCGAAGGGTGGGCTGGTCCAACAGGAGCAGGTGGCACTAATGGTTGGCGAGGTACATGGTGTAGAGGTCCTGCTGGATGGTGTAAATGTGTATTGGGATGACTTTGAATTCCTCCCGAATGACTAGGCATGTTTTGATGACTTTGATGTTGTGGCATTGCACCATGACCTTGTTGACTATGGGGCAGTCCATATTGGTGTGAGTTTACATCCATCTGTTGATGATATGTGGGATGTTGTCCAATCCTTGTTGCAGTTGGAGGATGCATTTGGGTATAATTGGGATAATTCTGAAATTAGAAAATAATATTGTAGTACAGAATTTTAGCATTTTCATAAAATTATGGTGAAATAGAAAAAAATATATACTTGTTGTTGTCCATAAATTTGTGATGTAGGCTGTGGAAAATGTGGCTGTCTGGGAAGATATGCACTGTTTTGTGGCTGCAATCCTCCTATCCCACCACCCTAAAATATAATATTTTTCTTCCATTATTATTTCATCAATATTATTGTTATTATATAAAGCTGGACTATTTCTTCATTATTATTACTAGGCAATTGTTTGCATTATTTTTTGGTAGTGTTAAGGGGTGATTACACTTCAAAATCTATTGGAGTTAGAAACTCTATCATGATTTTTTTTCTGAGCTGAGTATAAATAAATTTATTCTTATTAAGAAAAATTCAGGATCAAAAAAGTAACTCATACCCAAGTTCGACACATGGGTTGCAGCACTTTAGCTGTGATAGCTTTCCAAACACAACAACATTACCCATTTCAAAAATTAGCCAAATCCTCTGCAATAAAATACCTGCTGTGGAGGATACTGGTGCATTTTCTGTTGATGTTCATAGCTATGTCTGTATCCTGGTGCAATTGATGAATATCTATTAGCACCTGGTGCACTGGACCAGACTCCCATATCCCCAATGCCTGAAATTTTATAGTATTTTAGATTTGAGGTTTTCACACACCAGCATCAGTCATCAATACAGCACTTCTTGTACAACAAAAGATAACCATTTTTGTTTTGTTAGTTTGATCTAATTCATAATTTCCTCTCTAGATATAGGGATAAGAAATATTTGCAAGTGCATTAATCAGGTTTCACTATACAAAATATACCCATAATAATGTCCTAAAAATGTATACAGAAATAATATTAATTCTCTAGAATAGAGGCTGCCGAATATTATTATCTCATAGATAACTTTTAAAAATTTGCTTGTTCTAATGCACCCCTTTAAACACAATCGTAAAACTTGAGGGGAAATGTGTAAAACATAGTTCTTAACTATTAAAATTTGCATCACATTTACAAAATAAAAGATATATTGAGAATTGATTGTGCCATGAGAGAATGTTAAGAAGTTAACCATCAGTCAGTCCATCCACCTCTAATTTTTTGATACGCAAAATTCGGCGTGACGATTGAATGGGTTTTCAATTCCGACCATGCCCAAAATCTGGACCACTTTGGAAATCATTGCTCTAGAATCTAGAATATTAAAATAAATTAATAGTAAAACCAAAAAAAATGTACAAACCTTGTTCTGACATTGAGTACATTGGATCTGGTCCAGGATGGTAGCCAGGGTAGGCATGTGATGGGTGTACATGGTGGGATGGATGAATAGGGCCATGAGGCGGTTGAGGTAAGCGTGGACGTGGGGGGTAGCCACTATATTCATGATAATCCTGTGAAGGTGGCCCAGGACCAGGATTAGGTACTGGTTGTGAACTGTTTGGTAATCCACCAGCACCTCCACCCCCAAACGAAGCCAGTTTTTGAATTGACCCTTCTTGGGCTACGGTGTTTGAATTATATGACTGCCTGTAACTGAATATAAAAAAATAATTAAAAACCTTTAATGTTAAGTCTTTTGGTTAGCATACCACTGAAATAAAAATATTGGAATATTAGATTAAGAAGAACAAACACACCACAATCCTCATGGTAATAATATAAGAAATCACACCTGTTATCTGCAGAATCTTTATTTTCACTTGCTACTCCACTGGTAGAATTACTGAAACTGTCTGATCCACCAAGATCAGTAAGTCCTTCCAACATACCGCTTCCATCATCACCAAACAAATTATATGAGTCCATCACTCTCTTAAGAGTGAGTAATTAATATCAATATATGTTGACTTTTCAAAAAAAAATGTACAGCACCCATTTTACTCTGCAAGAATAGATTTATAAAAATATTTTAATATTTTGCTTTTTCTTTTTAATACCAAAATCTTTCATAAAATAAATTAAGTAATTTGTGTAAGATTCATAATAGCTTCAATCTCTACAACATAAAATAAACACAAGACTGTGGTACTAAAACCATTATTGATCTAATTCAGAATTTTTGGCATGTTAATATTACCTATTTCAATGATTACAATACATTCATACAAAAAGTAAAGATTGTAAATATTGCCAAATGTTGTTGTTCTGTGTTTACAAAACATTTGAAATAATCTTTTTGCTCAAAGTATCATAGTTTTTAAATACTCAATTATTTAAAAAACCACCATTTTCAAACCTCCCTTAGAGTTAGTTCTATACTAACAAAAATGGAGTACAGAACTATACCTTGTTACATTCTCTACTATCTACTATAATATACTTTGAATTAAAAACAAAATGTGGGCGACCAATCTCAACAAAGATGAGCCAGGTGCACTGAAGATATAATAGAGCACAAGCATGTGCATAAAAACAGGTGCACTCTCTTTTTCCTGACTCTCATAATCTAATGGGATGGCAGAGGGACTATGTGCTTTAATGAACTCTTTGATCTCCTATGCATGCTACTTAGATTGAGACCTCTCAATCTTTAGTCAAATATGCAACCACTAGACTAATCAGGCAGTCACATTAAGTCTACACCAATATTATATACAGGAAAACTTTGTATGTTTGTAATGAATAGGCTTAAAAAATACTGGTCTGGTTTTAAAAATTTTTTCACCATTTAAAAGCTACATTATCCATCAGTAACATAGGCTTAATTATAGGTGTTATAATATTATGCTACATGAGCAAAGCCATGCGGAACAGCTAGTATAATAATATATTAACAGATATAGCCAATATAATATTTGCACTTTTATATATTTTACATTTATTGTTATTGGCACAGTGGATACAGCATTGCTCTATTGTGCCGGAGGAATTTGGGTTTGATCCCCATAAATAGAAAACTATGATGTAATGAACATTGGAAATTTTTACTATCAGGGTGTTAATTTATCTATAGTATGTAAGTATTTATAAATGTATGTTGAAGTTTGTATATCAGTTATCTTGTTTCCATAGTACAAACACCATTATGTCTTGAATTAAGCAATAGTCTTGGACTAGATGGCGTTGTATTTAATGTCCAGGAATATTTATTGTATTTATTTATTTATATTTTTTCCTCAATAATTTTGTGATTTCTATTGAGTATCATTATCATTATAATGAATAAAAAAAGGTATACTCATAACTACCATTTTTATATTACTGCTATAAGATAAGAAAAAACATTGTTTTCATTGAATTCCAAAATTTAATTGAAAACCATTCATATGATATCACTACCTTAATGCTGTTTTAAGTCAAAATTATAATATTTATATTTAATGTTTACATTTCTACAATTTAACAATTTCTTTCTCCAGATAATCATATAATAGATCTTCAAGATATAAAATTCACATATCAAAACCGTGAATACTTAAATATACAGTTTTAGTCAGTAAATATTATAAATAATTAACATTTATTATACGTAGTTTAATTATATTTGTCAATTTTTTTTTATTAATTTCAATCATTTCTGTACATTATTCTTTATATTTTAATATTTAATATTTACTCTTAAAATAATGTAATATTTTATAGAATTAAAAAAAGTAAAATTAGCAGTTTATATAAAAAATAATTGCCCGAGTAAAGAAAAAAAAAATATAAGTAACACATTCTAAATTATTGTTAAATCATACTTTCAGTACAAATCAAAACCTGCCACATGTCACTTATAAAGTAGATTATATTCAGTGGGTACAGAAATGTTTGATACATACATTTACAAATTATATCACATCTAGTTGTAGTGATAACAATAACTAACAAACAATACATTTAGCAGTTGAGGAAGGATCCGTGTTTGCCGACCTAAATTTATTTTCTTTTCTTGTCACTTTTCACGCAGGCAAGGAAGAATACTGCTTTTACAACCAAGGGGAAAAGCTATACGCTTATGATAATAATTGAAACATATAGCGACACAACTTCTCCCGTTCAGTTATAAAGCACAACATAAGAATAGTTAAAGCCCAAATATAGTTATATATTATAACACTCCGTCGATTCTAATACTAAGATAAATAACGAAACCAGAACACACGCAGTACTTTTCAACATAAATCATTCCGATTTGTTAGAGAATATAGGTTAAAATCAATTAATTTATTTTAACGTTTGTAATATTATCTTAAAATTTAGGGATCCCAAGCCCTGGTGACTTATTTGACATCAAACTGGCACATCTTTTTGTTGAAGATACATAAAAGAAACAAATAGAATTATACAATTACAAATAATTTTAAAGTTTATCATTATCTTCTTTATCTTTGTTAATATTATAATAGTAACAAATTATTATTGGAGAAAGTAAAATACTTACAATGAGCGCCACACAACACGATTGATCACAAAATGGATACCATGTTCCGAAAACCGAAGCAGCCAACTTCTACAGATATATGAAAATAAAAGTCTATAACAACATAAAAACAACACTTTTATTGTATGCAATACATAAATAATTATATCTGAGATTCAATTCGATCGATCTGTAAAATAACGCACAAGTTTTATAAAATTATCATAGCCACTACACTCCGTCCATTTTGTTTCTTCAATAGTTTTCGTGAATATCAAAGACTACAGAGTCAAGAACAGAGTTGAATGTTGCGCGTACCTACACCGACACTTTTATACATCATCTTAAAAAAAGATACAGGGACTTGAATCTTACAGATTTTTTGTTTGCAAACCAAGAAAATTTTTCATACTGTTTTAAATTTTTTATAAAGATGAAAACATTAGTTTCATTTTAATTATGTATATTCGAATCAAACAAAAATAATTGTATTTTTCATGTAAGATTAATTACCTATGTAATGAAATAATAATTATGCGTGTTTCTTCACAAAGGAAAACCAAGACGATTAAATTCGCATATTTGCGTTCATGTTCATGAGTAGTGATTAATTAAATTCGATTGCAGACTTAACTCATTAACAGTTTTTTTTTTACGATTTGCAGATAAAAACGTATTCTGAACATAAGAACGCAATAGGACTTTGTGAAAACATACAAAATAATTAGTTATATCAAACAATTACGATTATGGATTTCAAACCAAATTCTTTTGTATATTCTGTCACATTAAAAATTCACCGTTTTCTATAGATAGTCTATGGAATGTAATGTTTTGTTTGAGAAACGTCTCTAGCAAAATTGTACATTTGTTTTCGATTAATTCTCTGTAAATAACTTTACAGTATTTTTTTCTTCGTGAATAAATAAACGCGGAATACAATTTTGATAGGTAACACGTGTATTTTTTTCTTCAAGGGTTGGATTTCATAAAATATAACCAATGATGAAACTAGTGGATCAAGTTGTGAGGAGTTTTAAGGTGGCAAAAGTATTCCGAGAAAATACTGATAAAATAAATAGTATAGATTTTTCACCAAGTGGAGAGACATTAATATCATGTAGTGAAGATGATCAAATTGTTATTTATGATTGTGAAAAAGGAACACAAATGATAACAGTAAATAGTAAAAAGTATGGTGTTGATTTAATACATTTTACTCATGCAAAAAATACCGCCATACACAGTTCAACAAAAGTTGACGATACAATAAGATATTTATCACTTCATGATAACAAATACATACGATATTTCCCTGGACACACAAAGAAGGTAGTCACATTATGTTTGTCACCGGTAGAAGATACGTTTTTGTCAGGATCATTAGATAAAACCCTACGACTATGGGATTTACGTTCACCAAACTGCCAGGGCTTAATGCATTTATCAGGAAGACCAGTTGCAGCATATGATCCTGAAGGCTTAATTTTTGCGGCAGGTGTCAATTCAGAAAGCATTAAACTCTATGATTTAAGATCATTTGATAAAGGACCATTTGTTACATTTAAATTAAACCAAGAAAAAGAGTGTGACTGGACAGGACTTAAATTTTCCAGAGATGGAAAAACTATGCTTATAAGTACAAATGGTTCCATAATCCGATTAGTGGATGCATATCATGGAACTCCACTTCAAACATTTACTGGACATCTTAATAATAAAGGAATACCTATTGAAGCATCTTTTAGTCCTGATTCACAATACATATTTAGTGGTTCAACCGATGGAAGAGTACATGTCTGGAATGCAGATACTGGATACAAAGTGTGTGTTTTAAATGGTGATCACCCTGCCCCAATTCAGTGTGTTCAATTTAATCCTAAATATATGTTATTGGCATCTGCTTGTACAAATATGGCATTTTGGCTACCAACTATAGATGATGTTTAGATGATATATTAAAATTTTTTGATAAATTCATGACTTAATTTTTTGCAAACAAACAAATTCAATTTCAGTCCTTAACATTAATGTATGGTGTTATGCTAGTTTTTAATATCAGATAGGATTTAAAGTAACTTAAAACTTTATTCAACTTAGTTTTACATATATATTTACATTGATAGATCAACATTTAATTTTAATGATTGGGTTCAAATAAGCACTAAATTGATTTAAATACCGACTTGTTATCCAATCAAATTGTATGTTAAAAATTATATAGATTGATTCAATGAATTTGTTTTAAATTTTATTTGAAAATATGTTCATGTTAAAAATTATTATCAATAAAGTCTAAAATTGATCTTCATATAAATGTAAACATTGAGTCACAAAAGGTGTTTTAAGGGTAAAATCTGAAATAAATAAAATGCTGGAAGGACTATCAATAACGATCTACATATCTGTACATAAGTTTAATAAAACTGTAGAAATGAAGATGCTGTACATTATAGTTATAAAAAATAATAATTAATAATATACCTAGCTCAATTTGTGTGGTATTACTACATCGATATAGAACCCAAAAATCTGGTTAGTTTCCTCTGTCTGTATGTTTGTCTGCGCATCACATGAGAACTATTGATCCAATTGGAATGCGGTTTTCGTATGTATTTCTTATCTGTCTTCAATTTATTATCTGGTTTACAGTTTCACGCGTTTTAAAAGTTCATAGTAACCGCGGGCGTGGCTAGTTTTAATAAAACATTTGAAAAAATAATTAATTGAACCATGATTTGATGGTGTTGATATTGCATACCTATTTCTATTTTATTATTATAATACTTAAATAATGTAACATGGCGAGTGATTTAATCAAAAAATAATATTTTTAACAGACTCAAAAAAAGGAGGTTATCAATTCGACCGTATTCTTTTGTTTTTTTTTTTGTATGTTACCGCATATCTCCGGCATTTATGGACAGAGTTTAAAAATTCTTTTTACATTCGAAAGAGTAGAGGTCCAGTGTGGTCCCATATAAATTTGGTTCAAGTCTAATCATCCATGTGGAAGATATTCCAGGAAACTTCGAAAATCAACGGAATAAGCTCTGCGGTTAAAGTTTAA
>LQNK01000106.1:289545-304217 GCA_001586405.1 Phoebis sennae
TAATTACAATAATATTTACACTATATAACTACTTTGATCATTAAAAATTAATAATTAATTAATAAAAATTTTAAACTCGCTCCCGCCTTCTTCGAAGTTTCCCGCGCTTTTTTCCTGTATTTATTATTCTGACAGATTTGTACCGTAGACGGTAGACGAATCGACGATGTCAACATGCTGTCAACTGCCAAATACCTCACTGTCAGTGATGAAGTGAGTACCTACTTTTCTGTAGTACTTTCCTTCTTGTTACATAGTAATTATTGAATAGCCGAGGAACCTTCAACCTGTAAAGGGTTGGAAACCAAATCGAGGTTAAATTGTTTTGCTATGAAGGCTCAAGGTTCAGTAGTAATGTCCGATGTTCAGGAATGCTCGTAAACATGTACTGATTGAAGATTTTTAATAAAACTATGATTTTATAAATATTGTCATCGTTGCTTCATATTGCTTTTATATTAAAAATAAGATTATTTTTTAAATTAAATTTCATTAAAAATCCTTATTGTCATTCAGAATTTAAAAAAAATTAGTTATGTTCAAAGCACGTTTTTATTTTGAAAATGTTTAATGTTTTTCTTTTATTTCAGTTACATAATATAGGATTTTAAATGAAAAAGACATGGAGGGTGGCAGTACATCTGGCTCGGATGAATTCAAATGTGCATTTAGTTCAATAAATGAGAGACCTGTAGATGATATTTCCTTGGAATTTTTTTATAAACCACACACTATAACGCTCTTAGCTGTTTCAATTGCTGCAGTTATATATACAGCATTTGTCAGGTTAGTATCAGATAAAATTATTTTTATATTCTTTCAATCAATATTAATGTTTAAATTCATATTACTTACTTTACTCTTTGTTCTAATCAGATTCAAATTATAACTCATTACTTTATGTTGATTGGTAGCAAAAAAGTTAAAAGACTAAAGAGTTGAGGGACAATTATATTTTTAGTGTCAAGATAAGCATATTCTTTATTTAAACAACATGTTGATGTAATTTTTGCATTTCAAATGATCGTTATTTCTTTAACTGATGCTTGGGTGGTGACTACTTTCAAATCTCAGATGATTATCATATTTACTTACTTTATTTAATATGTGAAAATTATTTCTATAATGTGATAGATAGATAATGAAATTTATTCTCAGAAAAAGTTAACAACACACTATTACAGAGAAAGAGATACACTAAAAAAACAAACATAAACAATATAAAATTAGCGGGAAAACTTTGGTGAGGTGTACTACATATCTGGAAAGTGTCCTGACTCAGCATTATACCATAATTATCACATTGTAACTGTCAGGGTCTTGTGAGGATAAGAGTACCTTTTAATAGTAGAAGACAAGTAGAATAATAGATAGGAGATAACTAAAAAAACAGATATAATCCAGGACCATTTTGTTGTGATGCTAATGTTGTTAGCTTTGTACTACAGACAAATTGTTAAAAAAAAAAACTTAATTCCTACCTCTTAGTTACGTAATTGTGCACACAAATTAAATACTGTGGGTACACCCACATTTCCTATTTTTTATTAATAATATCATTGAGCTAATTCATGTATTAAACTTACACTATTCATACAAGAAAATTAAATCTTCATCAATTTATAGCAGAGAAATTTCTCAGTAGAGTATAACAATGTTTCAGTAATATTGCATTTGTAGAGTTTTCACTTTTCTTCATCTACAATGTTGATCTAGTCAAACCTTTTCCATTATTCTCATTTGTCTCTTGAATTTTTTTACTACATTAATTGTTTATTAGTAACAATGTATTGATTTGATTGTTTATAAAGTATCAAATTAAAGTAAAAAAAATGTTTTTATTATGTAAAGAGTTATTTCTGTTTGAAATTAAAAGAGGTAGCAGAGGATGTTCTTCTTTTGTATAAATCCTACTAATATTATAAATGTGAAAGTTTAAATGTGTCTGTGTCAATCAAACCAAAACTACTCAACAGATTTTCATGAAAATTTATATACAGTTAGGCTATTCCATCTAAAAATATAACTATGACTGATTAATTATTGTGTGAACTATTGCCTAATGAAGATCATTATCATCTGTAAAGGCTTCTTTTTATTCCAGAGATGAGAATAATATCCAAGATAATATTTGGTCAGGAGTATGCTGTGTGGTATTCTTCTTTTTAATAATATCGGTTCTTACATTCCCTAATGGCCCATTTACAAGACCACACCCAGCAGTATGGAGAATTGTTTTTGGCATGTCAGTACTTTATCTACTGGCTTTATTGTTTCTTTTGTTTCAAAGTTACTCATCAGTCTATGCTATAATGTATTGGATTGATCCCAATTTACGTAACTTTCATATTGATATGGATAAGGTATGTATTAATATATATTGATTAATAGTTAATAATTAATTATATTTATGTATCAATTTATACCTTAATTTATTTTTAAACATATTCTCACAAATATACAGCTTCTCTTTGCTTCAGTTTCTGTGGCATTACAGAACTTCATATATAAATAATTTGAAAAAAAAAAATTTTTTACTATTAAAGGTTTAATTAAAAAAAACAGTTAGGGATATTAATCATGTAAGGTTTTTAATTTATGAGATTATGGTCCATATTCTCATAAAATGTGACTAATGACTAAAAAAAATGGCAATATAGCTCAAACTGACTATACAAACAGACAAAGACTATACAAACGGAAAAGAAAAGGGCTGTTTTTAGGGCTTTTCCGACAATTATTCGAATTTTTTTCGCCGTATCAACTCGAACTTCAACAACTATTGAAAAAAGGATTGGCCAAATTGGTCTAGGCATTGTTGAATTATGCGCTTATCAACACATTTTGAGATTCATGTTTATATTATAGATATACATAATTAATAAACAGTCAGACTGCAAAAAACAATAATATTTAAGTACAAACTATAATTTTGGATATTTCTCTTTCAGGAATATGCTGTAAATTGCACTGACATAAGTTTGGCGAGAATTTGGTCACACTTGGATGTCTTTGCTTGGGGTCACTTTTTGGGCTGGATGTATAAAGCTATACTTTTTAGACACACAGGACTCTTATGGGCTATTTCAATAATGTGGGAGATTACAGAGATTGCATTTGCACATTTGTTACCAAATTTCTTAGAATGTTGGTGGGATTCTATTATTCTTGATGTCCTTTTATGTAATGGATTTGGAATTTGGTGTGGCTTAAAGATATGTAAAGCTTTAGAAATGAGAGAGTACAAGTGGGTCAGCATAAGGTAATATAAAAATTTAAATTCGAAAATGATAAAGTTTATAAAAATCGTTATCGGATATTTTTTTTGTTTTAGGGACATTTCCTCTACAACTGGTAAAATTAAACGAGCTATACTTCAATTTACACCAGTGCAATGGACCCCTGTACGTTGGCTGGATCCAAACTGTACATATATGAGATTCTTTGCACTCGGTCAGCTTGTGGTTTTTTGGCAAATATCAGAACTAAATACATTTTTCCTAAAACATATTTTTGAAATGCCTCCATCTCACCCTCTAGTCATTGCTCGTTTGGTTCTCATAGGTGTTATTGTAGCTCCTTCAGTAAGGTAAGGGAAATAAATTTGCTCTATTACATACATATATAAACTAGTAACGTGTAAATTTATTGATACACACGTGGTTCCAACACATGCAATAAAAGCAATAATGCGACGTTTACATCACATTGCTGCTAGTGTACTATATCGTGTAGCAAACTAAATGTCGTTCAAATCTATGTTGCTATGTACAACTGAAACTTGGGAAAAGAAAAGAAAAGAGCTTGATTATTAATTCAAATGAGTTTGTGTTTTCACCAGGCGTAACCAGGTGCATATATATTTTTTCTGTAAAATAAAAATAAATAAAATAAAATTAAAAAATTATACATATCCTTTAATCTACGTGGCCACTCGAAAAGTAGCGTGGTATAGTCGCGGAATGGAGAATGTTAACAAATTTTGATTTTTAGCTTTTCATATAGTATTTTTAAAATAAAAAATACTGTCGAAAAAATTATTTTGATACGTCAATTAGTTTTTGAAAGCAAAACAAGTTGAAACCGCCCGACGCGGCGATTGTGGCGGTGTGACGTCATAAAACAGACAGCTCATGCGCTCGCTATAGCGCTTCCTTACTTTCTTACGTTTTTCTAGAAATTATACCGGAATTCTTTTAAAAATGTCCAATTAAATACTTGAGAATTATATTTTGTGTTGTACAAATATAACTATTAGGGTCAGGTGTAAAACATGTATATACGCGATTAATTCGGATAAAAATAGTTATAAAATGATAACTATTTTGTACTTACATATAATATGATCACCATATTTCGATGATCCTTACGATAATAAACTATCCATTTATTATTTTTCCATTTAAATGCTGCTAGGATTTAAATGGGAAAATAATTGCATACTGCATTTGTTAGCACCATTAGCAACAGGAAGAAATTATTTATTTTTATATTTATTGATACTTTAAAACCATAGCCACGCACAATGATATTTTATATAGTTATATAATATCATTGGCCAAGCATATAAAAACAGTTTATAAAGTGAAGGAGGGATGGACTGTGACTTGTGAGTAGTACAAGACTTCATATTGGTTTATTTTATTATATGCCTTATTTATATTATAGTCACATTTAAATTTGCAAAAAAAATAAATAAAGTCCGGAAGGCAAACGACCTGCAAAAGTCTGCAAAAGACCTTATCCTTACATAATTTAAACCGGATTTATTTTCGAATAGATGTATTTTTCGTTTTCATAGCTTTAATTCGTTTCTGTCGCGATTTGACGTTCTTTGTACATTTTGGCACATCACTTGTTAATCTAGTACATATTTGAATTGAATATTTTTAAATTCGTCGCATTTCACCGGCATCAGATTCAATATTTGCGGATAGATAATGGACAACCATTAATCCATTTTATTTAGATTTTCCGTTTAATTTATTAATTCAATATAATATTTTAAATTTTTAATTATCATTTAATTATTATCTGTGAAAATTCGGGATAAAACACAACAAAATATGTACTGCACAGTCTATGACACGTACTATAATTCCTGCGAAGAAGCGCGGCCCGCGCGGCGTCTGTTTTGTGACGTCACAAGCGGTCACGTGACTTTAGCGGAACTCGAAATTTTTTTGAAGTTTAAAAGCCTATAAAATTAAAACTACTTGGTATTTTTGACTGCAACAAAAAGCAGTGTATTTGTATAGGTACAAGCTATACTGTAACAAACTTTCAAGCTATTTGGCATACCTAGTAACATTCTCAATTAAGATTTGCAGTGTTGGTTTCCTATATTTGCTTTGTGTCTTATTTTAAAACTGTTGTGTAAAAAGAAACTTAAAAAATCTTCGTGGTTTCTTTTTATTCTTGCAAATTGTGGAACCAAATAAAATTTTACGAATGTTGTTAATTTAAAATTATTATTTATTTTCAGACAATATTATACATATGTCACTGACCCTAAATGTAAAAGGGTTGGTACTCAATGTTGGGTATATGGTGCTATTATGGTAACTGAATCTATGCTCTGTATAAAGAATGGAAAGGAACTATTTGGTCAAGCTCAAGTATGCAATGTTATTGTATGGCTAGTCATCCAAATGTTAGTCTCAGTTGGCTGTGTTTATGGTGTGGTTTTATATGATAGATATTTTAAGGTAAGGATTTATTTTCAAGAATGAATTTATACAATATTTTAAAATTATAATAAAAGACAAGAATTAAATATTTTTTGTCAGTATTTACTGTGCTTGAATTTTTATATCGTATTTTAATTTTTCGTTTTAAAAGTAATATTATGATATTTGTGTAATTATCAAGCAAATTATTTATAAACTTACGTTTAATAACCTGGCTCCGTTTTTTTTTCATTTCAGCCCATTAGTATAAACTCTAATGCAAGTAGTCCGAAGAAAGGCAATTGAATGTGAGTTCACTATTTATATGTAACTATTTCGGAATAATTTATCATTGACAAGCTTGTAATAATTTTATTTGAAAGAAAAGAAAAAAATATGTATATAGTATAATTTTTTCGTCGGTGTTGACCACAGAACATTAAAAGAGGTTAGAAAGGGCATTGTATCAACTTTGTACGGGAATCGCTGTCGCCACTACATCCCCTCTTCTAATACCTCACAAACGCGTGAAAAAAAAAAACACACGATACGCACATGCTGGCAATATTCAAACAGAGTTTTGTGATTGGTGGATATTTCATGCACACAAATGTTTTTTGAGTTGCGAATGTGCTGTAAAAGTAAAATACATTATATAATAAATAATACTGATATATTTTTAGGCTGTATTATGTATAGAAAAAACTAGTGTTAAAATAAATACAAGACATTACTAACACACGTTTATAAAGTTACAGTAGTCTTATGATGATTAAGTGTTGTTTAAAAAATAAAGCGCGTCGTATTGGCTACATAATCGAACAGAGCGCAATTAATTGCTTGCTAGACAGCTAGAACCAAGACTGTACGGCGCACATAGCCTGCATTGTATATTTTTAAATTTGGTGACGCAAAATTATCGTTATTTGGACAATATTATGATAATAAGGACTTCCCGGTGAAATTATATTGTTTACTAGCTTTCTGCCCGCGGCTTCGCCCGCGTGGACTACAAAATTCTGTACTTTGTGGATTTTCGAAGTAGAGGTGGTATGACAAATTTTAAGATTTAGAAACGTACGTTTGTAAATATATCTCGTCAAAGTAGTAAGTTCGAAGTATATCCTAAATTAAATATAACGAAAATGTCACTGTTCATGTTTATATAAGGTGTTTCAGAGCTAGCGTTGCATTTGTTTAATGAACATTCAGAACATGTACCTAAACACGTAAAAAATAATGAAAAGGGTCGGCGAGGCTTTGTTAATTTAATATGATTTATTCATTGAACGTTTTTCTGCCACCATTTTTATCAGCATGTTTTCTCGCTTTCTTCTACCAATATCCTCGCTTCTCGGTCTCGCTTTCCAATGATTCACGTTCTTTGCTCTCAATCACGCTAGCTCTAGCGTTTCTATTTATTTTTTTTGCAAAATGTTGACATTTTCAAAATCTGACGTATACTCTCAGAATGAAAGAGTTGATGTTTGCATGCATTTAACGTATATTTGCTTATGGAGGAAAATAATCTCTTCTGCATGTTGGTTAGTCTTTGTTGTGATTGGCTGCCATGATCGTAATCTACTTTGGAGATCAAAAAAGGCTACATTTTTCATTAAAAAGTGCTATGCAAATAACACTTGAAAAGATTCAATTTAATGTACCTACACGCATTGATGGTGTGTTTTGATGGATCACTTTGAACCCTCATATCTTTTTAATTTATTAACCGATTTAAATGAAACAAACACTAAAACCTCAGGGTGACTTGCCGTAATACATAATCGAAAACTGCATTTAAATCGCTTAAGCCATTTCGGAGTTCAGTGCGTACAAACGCTCTACAAACAATCAGACAAAAATTCTAAAAATCATATTTTTGGGTTTAGAACCATAAATGAAACACGAAACACTATTTTTTTTTTAAATATTCAATGTACAGACACGGCTAGACTACGATTTTATTATATGTATAGATTATGATTTACTTGACACCTAATAATTGCACAAAACGGCATTTCACAAATAAAGTGCAATGTAACTGATATTTAACGCGTTAACGCACTCTGTTGTACTCGGAGAGCAATTGCCTTTCTAACCTCTTTTAATGTTCTGTGGTGTCGACTGTTTCCCGTGTTATTCGATTATGGGAGTGAAGGAATAGAAAGTACAACTATGTCTGCGTACACACTTGTACTTATATATTTTTTTCGTCTCTACTATAATATCTCCTGTCCATCTGGCTCGACTGTGTTGAGTTTGACCACCGTGGCCGAAATTATAAAAAATATATATCTATCTGATAAAAATGATGTTAGATGTAGGATATATTACCCTACATTCGAAATAATCATTTGTCAATTAAAAAAAATACTGTGTCTGTGTAATTAATGTAACAAAGAAGTTTTTTTTTCAGGTAACAGAACCTGATGATAATAGTGCGTGATTATCATAGATAGAAAGAATTTATATAATTACAGTATAGATCCAATTTATGCCAAATTATTTCAAAAGAACGTTCATAGAATATTACTTTCAAATATTTAGATTTTTATTGTCAATAGGCATCTTTTGATCCATTCTCGACAGGTGATGTTTATATTTTTTTTGTAAAAAAAATATTTAAATTATGTCCATTGTTTTCAAGAATATTTTTTATTGGTTGTTTTAGTGTGACTCTAATATAAATCTCATCTATAATGTGGTCTCCTGATTGATGCAAAATCTAAGATTCATTCATTCAATTCATTTTTTTAAACCCGTAGTATTTATCTCTATTCAATGCATTTTCCTTTTGCGATAGATGATTGTGTAAATTTTACTTGGACAATTCACAGTTCACTTATGAATATATCTAAGCATTCTTCATACTGTACACCCCAATATAAATGCCTTGTTTAGTAATTAATATATATTTTGTTTTTTACACATTGATTCACATACGACTGTTGTTTTTTTTAAACGAAACTAGTAATTTTACCAAATATGTACATTTTAATTATTTTTACGGTCAAACACTAAACTAAAAAAAATTGTATTTTGAAATGAACACATTTTTAATCAACGATGTCAGTTATATGACCCCATGTGTTATTAACTTATTAATGTTCGATATATCTATCTCGTCTCCTAGAGAAATATCTAAATATGTGAAAATCAATATGCAAAATAATTCTCCGACCGCTTCTTGTGTTTTTCCAAATGAATCTATATTTGCGTTTGATCATGTGTACCAGTAGCTACTTAAAAGAATCCAGATTATTTTTCCAAGATTTATGTAGCTTGTGTCACATACTGAACTTTTTTATCCATAAAGAACAGAATAGTTAATTGAGGATAAACATAATTATCCATTATGTCGACTGGCCATGCGTATGGCCAGTCTGCCGTTTCCTAGACGTATGAAGTATGAACTCTGTAGTTATATGTTGTAGACTGTTTTTGCTCACAACTCATTTTCAGTTGAAAAAATAGCTAATTAATCCTGTAAAACTACCTGTACAAACTACCTCGGTGCATGTAATTAATTCGAATAGCTTGTGTAACTGTTTAATTTATTTAGTATATAAGTAGAAATAGTGAGCATTCATAGGCATACAATATTCTTTATAAGGATAAAATGTATTTGCTATCTCACTAGAAGTCTTTACGAACAATGTAATATATAATATATTATTTATAAGCTAACAGCGTTCTAAGTAAAAAATATTTATTTTACCTACTATTATCGAGTATGTAGTGTTGCCTAGATTTCATTCGATTAAATTACCAGTCTGTCTCCGCTTAGCATATATAATAGGTTTGAAAAAGTAGTCGTTGAGATTTGGCAAAATTTGCTTTAACGAGTTAAGTTAGTAAGGGCGGGTTCAGGGAGAATGTACGATTGAAAATATTGTGCGCACATGACTAAATAAATCTTTAATCAATTTGAACGTGTACGTGGCCATATTTTTCCCAAAGTATCGCTGAGTTCAAATTAATATAAATATTTAGTGGTTTATTTTTATTAGAAACAACTTTAGGATCCGCCCTTGTTTACTTATTTACAATATAAAGTAAATGCTCAGGTTATATACATTAACTATTTAGACAAAGCGCTTAGAGTTTGTGTAGGGATTTACTTTAATCAAAAAGTACTATACTTACGGTTACTCTGCATAAGGCTCAATTACTTTAATTATAAAGTAATTAAATATGTTTAAAACATGGATTTAAAATTATTGTAATGTATGCAGTTATACTTCCTTATTACCAAATAGGTAAGTACTCTCATTAAGTAGATATATTATTTAAAACTCACTGACGTAGCATGGATGGTTGAGGAAGAAAGGAACGAGTTCTCTTTTCTTTTAGTAATGGAATAATCTAAATGTAATTTCAGATTACACCTTCCATCCATTCTATGCCACTGTTAATGCTTTCTGGATGTTTAATACATAGATAATCTATAAATTCTGCATTATATGTTAATGTGATACCTTGCTGTGTTCCGAAGTCAATTTAATGAATTCCTCGTTTTGGACTTACGACACCTTAATTATGATAACTTATTTACTTCTTGACTTCATAGAACGTTACGTCACATTCCTATTAATTAAAGCTAAATAAACACGATAACACATTAATAATTAATTAGATTGGTATGATACCTATGGCAATGCATAATGGTAATGGAAAAAAAAATACATATTAATATTATCATATGATATACTTATGTAGGTACACAGTTTATGTTCTCAGCTATCATTCTACAAATATTCATGCATTTACTATACTAACAAACAGGAGAGAGATTATAACAAAAAGGAGATTATAAACAACCGTTTCTCCTATAGGAAAAATGGTTGTTTATGATCTCTCTCCCTTTTTTGTATATTGCTCTTAATTATAAACGAATTATTTGATTAACTGACCTGTTTTCCACTTGCAATTTGAATAAAATTGTGTCTTCAATATTGCAATTGGTTTTATAAATTGTTCGTAGGTGTCAAGTGACGATTCCTTTTTAATGATTTGTTTGCAAATGTGTGCATAAATTTTTTGTGAATGTGATTAAAATGTACGAAAAATATTTTCTTGTTATTTACATATCTCTTCACTTTATTTTAATATTTTACTTGTGAATTTGTTAGCATTTTCATAAAGTTAGCTAAACCGTTCTCGAGTTTTAGCGAAACGACACTTTACATTATTATTACCCTCTGATAACATGTATAGAGGCCCTACTATGCTACGGCTACACTTGGACGCGAAGATTCGTGTTCGTGTTGTCGCGAATATATTCGTGTTCGTTCTACGACGAATTGCTTGGCTACATCATGCACTACTTCGCGATGATCAAGAACATCGCGAACTCGCGATGATTCATTTTGGCAGGAAACATGGAAGAGGCGGTTGCGCTGTATAACATGTCGGCTGATAATTATTTAGTAAATCTTTATTACTTAAATAAAAATAAATAGGAATAAAAGGCGATGGTGGATTTTACCTATACACAAAATTTTTGTTTGCTTATTTAGGTTTGATCAATAATATGACATTAAAGATTTTATTTTTATTTTAAGATCATCAACAGTAATAGGCCAGCTTAAATTTGTGTAGATTGTGGACCACGTCGCGTCGGCGTCGTGGATTATTATTTTTTTTTGTGGTTTGGATCTTGCGGATGCCACAAAATCGGTTTCATTACATGTACTTCATATAGTATGAATTCCAAAATTTTAAAATCCTTTACTATTATTATAAATTTAAAGTGTTAAATTCGATTCTGAAGAGCAACTACTCGAGTTTCTTGCCGGTTCTTCTCGGTAGAGACAGCCTTCCGAATCGGTGGTAAATAAAAAAAAATAATATTATGTACATGTATATGACGTTCTAAAAGTGCCTCGAAAGAGGCCAATTTGGAAAATAAACGTTTTGACTTTGAATTATTATCCGATTTCGACAGAAGGAGGGTAATATTCAGAATCTGTCAGGATATTGTCGTAATTTTCTTGCCATAATATGATACTGACTCTCCTTTATTCTATCCATATTTAAGGGATGTGCCTATCCAGTATTTGCGTTTCCATTTCTTTTTTTTTTTAATGTAAAGCCAAAATGCGATTAAATTTATTCTTTTTTCATATTGACGTCTGTCAGACGGCAATCACGAGACTACTGAACAACCTGAATTTTTAGGGTATCTGTGAAGCGAGGTGCCGGAATTCTGACAGACATTTAGCATGTGTGAGGCCGGCCTTATTGTCGTCAAAAATGTCAATCAGTTTCTTCTTCAAAAATCATTTTAAATAGTTCTACAACTTAGATCTAAGTACAGAAGTTACTACGTAAGCAAAGTCGGAAATCTAGTTAGCAATTAAAACCAAAATTAACGTTAATCAAAATAATGTTAGACCAATAAAAACAAACATTAACGAAATAAAATCGAAGATTATTGATTACAAAAAAGTCAAATCTTTTGAAAGCATAATATATTTTTACATACAATATACATATTTATAATATTCAATAATATGAAGAAAATAGGTACCTAAATCATAATATGATGTGACCAAGATAAATTAAAGTTTTAAACATCTATCAGTTTACCAGAACAACAACTACAAGGATAAAAACTATTTAAATCCATACTTTTAAAATTTTTGTTTAGTAAAGAACTATTTTGCAACTTTTTAAGTAACTCCCATATTCTTGTCATATCGTCGTTTCTAGAATCTGTTTTCAGATGCACCGATATTTCTTTGTCTTCAGCTAGTCTAAATAACAAGTCGCGTAGCTCCCCTAAAAGATGTTTAAGTTCGTTGCATTCTTTTTCAAACATTTTAAGTTGATGTGTTCTTTCTTCATCCCTTTTCTTTAACAAACTTCTTTGTTGTTGATACAAAGCTACATATTCACATATCGTATCAGTTTCATTTTGAAGCTGAAGTATAATATGCTCAAGTCTATGTTTTTCGTCTGATAAATTAGCAACTTCGTCCATAATATTCATAAAACGTTCTTGTAGTTTTAACATTGCATCTTCTTTAGGAATCACACAATTAATTTTTGAGTTGCTGTCAATGCCGGCAGTATTTTCATTCGTGTTTAATTTGGTCGTCTCAGAATCAGATATATTATTGTTGGTTTCAGAGTCTACCGTCTGTGAATCGTGAATTTCGTGACAATGAGATTTGTCGTGTTCCAATTCGTGGTTATTCATATTACACGATGATTGCACGGTTCGATTTTCTAATATGTCATTGTACTTTTTCACCAATTCTCGAGATTCGTTTTGGAGTCGCATCATTTCTTCGTCTTTTGCTTTTAGTTTGTTGTGAACATTTTTTCCTAGTTCCTCAATATCAGCGAGTTTCAACATAAGTTCTTTGTTTAAATTTTTTTCATGAGTCAACATTTCTGTTAATTCCAATTTGTCTTTAGTCTGTAATGAAAAACGTAAAATAAATTCAGTAACTAATTTTATAAAACACAACTTTAAGCTAAAATAAATAAGAGTTACTTTATAAGTTGTCAAATTTTTTTATCACTAGATATACTAAAATAACCATGATGACCTAACCTAACAGTTTTTCTGCCAAAACAGACGAATTGCCTACTTTTGTAGAACAAAGTTCTCAATAAGTGTTCGAAATATCACATATCTTTTTGTAAATTGTGAAACATTACATATTTATGAAGTAAGTGTATAGAATAAAAGTTAAATATCTACTCAAAATAAATAAAAGTAAATAAAATACGAACATGTGTTTTTACGAAAACGAAACGAAGCACCAGGTTTTCGAATTGCCATTTTAGTTTATTTATGGAACACAATACAAGAAAATCTTTCGTACGCGGCAAATACTGTAGTAGTGAGTCTACAGAACACTTTCTGGAAACTATTGAGAATACATCCCAGAAAAAAAACGTTAACGCAAAAAAACTCAATTAAATGCTTTGAAAAACCACTCCATCGACTTAATCCAATTTTTTTATTTAGCTCGTATTTAAATGTAATAAAATTTTCAAGTAATGCCTAATAAATCGATGCTCATGTTCGATACTATCAGTGGTGCCCAAGGCCATTCTTGTATGCAGATAAAATTTTAGGCCACATCTGATGCTAAGCTTTGTAGTTTTAACTGCAAGTATATTTGAGTGGGGGTTTGCGCAAGGATTCAGTACATTGAACTTAAATGATTCAGAAATAAAGTGACATACTTTACAAAATTTTCTTTTTTCTCTTAAAAACTTATCTGTAGTTCTTATCAGACTGCATTTTGCAGTATTCAGATAGATTGTGATTATTTGTTTTTATTGTATTTTTTTGTGATTCTGTCATGCCTCTAATAACTATTAATTGCATATTTTTATATTTAAATTAAGCCCGACAAGTTTATGGTACTTTGTTGAATATTAAGAAATTATTTACCATTTTGACAATGACTTGTTCTAGATCTTCTATATCAGACTTAAGTTTAACATTTTGTTCAGTTGCTCTCTGTGCAGCCACTTTAGCACTAGTGATATCTTCAGACAGCTTAGTCACGCTTAGAGCGTCATGTTCACATTCTGATTTATGAGACTGCTCCAAATCATGAATTTTAGCAACAGCTTCTTCATATTGTTTTTGAAGTTCACTTATTATTATTTCACTCTGGTCCAAGCTGGCCTAGAAAAAATTGCAATCAAAATTTAATATTAAAAATTTAAATTTAAATTTTTAAGATATGTGCGAGGCACGGTAGCGAAATTTTAGATTATGAAATCATATAATGAATTCAGAGAGACATTTTGTATATGAGGCGGACCTTAGAGTAATATTTAATTTTTTTTTCTACATTTTCTTATTGGAGGAAAGGCAAAGCATTTGCTGGGATTTTAGGAAAATACATCTAGCGTGAAAATATCGTACACACATTTTTTTCTATTACGAAATTTCATATGAAAGAGAAAAGTATTACGTAACTTTGGGGGGTGGGCGGTGTCTTAGTTTTTATTATTTTGGATGACAAGGGT
>LQNK01000106.1:308268-323410 GCA_001586405.1 Phoebis sennae
CTAAACCGATTTAAATGCGGTTTTCGATGATATATATTACGGCAGACCCCCCAGATGTTTAAGTGTTTGTTCCATTCAAATCGGTTAACAAACAAAAAAAATATAAGGGTTCAAAGCAATCCATCAAAAATTATGATCAAGGCGCGTAGGTACATTAATTTGAATTTTTTTAAGTGTTGTTTGCACAGTACTTTTTAATGATAAGTGTAGCCTTTTTTGCTCTTCAAAGTAGATTACGATCTTGGTGGCCAATCGAAGCAGCCAGCGAACCAACATGCAGAAGACATTATTTGCGTCCATAATTAAATATGCGTTAAATGCATGCATACATACAAGTATCTTTCATTCTGAGTGTTTACGACAATTTTCCAAAATGTCCTAATTTTGAAAAAAATGGAATATTTTACAAACATAAACAGTGACACTTTTGTAATATTTAATTTAGAATATATTTCGGACTTAGACTTAAAAAAATAGCGCTAAAAAGTCGTAACTAATGGATAGTTCTTTTATAATAAGATAGAAGTTTATTGATGGGACTTATGCAAAAATAAACTTTTGAGGAGATATTTTTACAAACGTACGTAACTAAATCGTTAAAATGTGTGTCATACCAGCTTTACTTCGAAAATCCACAAAGTACAGAATTTCGTAGTCCACACGGGCGAAGCCGCGGGCAGAAAGCTAGTTTTATACTACTGTGGCCGTAATTTTTACTTCTTTTTCGTTTTTTTTTTTTACTAAGTGTTCTATATGAGTTGTTTTCTTAGATACATGCATTGCATACTAATAGAAATATCAGATAACGTAAGACAAAAATATTTATTTCAATTTTAGTATTGAGTATAATTTTGATTTGAGATTTGATAGTCCGTGGTTTAAAAAAAAATGTACTACAAGGAGTCGGTCCATGAACTTAAAAACTTCTGTATTTTCTAACAATTTCAAAATGATATAAAACTTTAAATGGTTTTTCCTAATAGAAAAAAAAATATTTATACTTGATTTGAGATTTTAATGATACGTCCAAGAATATTATATTTTATATAGGGAAAATAATATTGAGATCATTTTGACAAAATCTTATTATTTATTATTAAACACTAGCTTTCCGCCCGCAGTTTTGCTCGCGTGGTTCGGGCAATTTTTCTCGCCGTAAAAACCATGCTTGAACTTCAACGAACATTTAAAAAAAAAGAAATGTCCAAATTGGTCCAGTCGTTGTTGAGTTATGCGCTTACCAACACATTTTGCGATTCATTTTTATATATAAAGATTATGTTAAAGGGAAAAAAACTGCTATGTTTAATAAATAGTTATTCAAATTTTATTGCAATTTAAGAACAATAAAGTTGCGTGTACAATAAATTATTATATTAAAGCATGTCGTACCTAAAATATATCACTTATGAGTATATTTAAACACAGAAAAAGAAGTTGCAAAAATACAATTCAATAAGAATATCACATTAATACATATTATATTTACTTGTAAGGCAGGACAGCAGCTGTAATCATATCAAATACAGTAACTTTAGCAATTGTCCCAAAAATGGGTTTTAAAAATTAATAGGCATTCTGTTTCTTTAGAATATATTTTTTTACATTACGTTTTCAATTAAATACAACTTCAATAACCTCAAGTATTTACCTAATTGATCGCGAATAACGTGATTATCAATTGTTCACAGCTTTATAGGAACAAATAACTAATATATTTTAGCTAAATTATTATTTCAGTTAACCCCAAGAAACATGTGGAAGATAAAATTACGATTTATCGTTTATTTAATAAAATTATGTTTATCATAGATCACTGGTAATGTTTTGTTGTTATTCGTGACAAAAATATGCTTTTGTAAAAACAAGGAAAGATTAATAAAGTGTAACTTTTGTGTGTAATACATTAATACAAAAACCTAGTCGAGAGAAAGATACTCGAAACAACGAATGTTAGAAAAAAGGCTATAAAAGCTATAAGGGTTTGAGTCAGAAAAGCCTTTCATACGTTTCATTTGTACATTTTGCACGGTTAAATTCTGAAAAAAATATAATTATGTAATTCTGCAATGTACAGGGATTTTTTTCAAAGCATGTCCAAATTTTTGTTTATTTTTTTTTAATTATTTATTTTTCAGTACCTTAAAAATAAAACTTGTGGACATAATCCTTTCTACTACTACAGAATTATATAAAAAAAGCGTAGTAGTAGTGTGCGTATTATAAAATTACAGCAAATATGAATGTTGGTATATAATTTGCAATATTAATCTATACATATAATAAAATCGTAGACTAGCCGTGTCTGTACATTTAGTATTTTCAAGAAAAAATAAATGTTTCGTGTTTCATTTATTTCGTGATTCTAAACACAAAACAATGATTTTTAGAATTTTTGTCTGTTTGTCGGGCGTTTGTACGCAATGAACTCCGAAACGGCTTAAATTTAAACGATTAAACGATTTAAATGCGATTCGATCATGTATTATGGCAAACCCCCGAAGGTTTTAGTGTTTGTTTCATTCAAATCGATTAACAAATAAAAAAGATATGAGGGTTCAAAGTGATCCATCAAAATACATCATCAATGCGAGTAGGAACATTAAAATGAATCTTTTTAAGTGTTATTTGCGCAGCATTTTTTAATGATAAATGTAGCCTTCTCTTGATCTGCAAAGTAGATTACGAACATGGCGGCCAATCACAACAAAGACTAACCAACATGCAGAAGGTATTATTTGCGTCCATAAGCAAATACTATTAGTTAAAAACGTGCAAACATAGTCTCTTGATTCTGAGAGTATATAACAGATTTCCAAAATGTCAATATTTTGCTAAAAAATTAAATAGAATTATTAGTATTCCTTAAAGTACTTCGGACATAAAAAATAACAGTTATTAAATTTTAATGGATGGATAGTTCTTTTAAAATAAAATAGAAGTTTATTAACGGGATTTATGCAAAAATAAAGTTTTGACGAAATAGTTATATTTACAAATGTTTCTAAATGGTAAAGATTGTCATACCACCTCAACTTCGAAAATCCACAAAGTACAGATTTTGTAGTCCACGCGGGCGAAGCCGCGGGAGGGAAGCTAGTAACTTTTAAGGTTTTAAATTTTACATTTTATATATACATAACTATAAAATATTTGGACATACTTTTGAAAAATTATTTGTATAATTATGTCAAGACGGATACACGATTGCGTTCACTTCACTGCATAGAAAACCATTACAAAGACAGGTCAAAAATGTTACCCGATTTTTTACGGTAATATTTCATTTTGAGAAATAAAAAAAAAACAGAACAACAACTTATAAAAAAAACGTTTTTCGGCACATATTCCGTCATAACAGTTACAATATGTTCAATAATTACATATAATTTTTCCATAATTAAATTGTCCATAACAAGGATACGCATGTAAAGCTAGCTTTTTAAACTATAACTCCTATAAAGGGATACATTGCTATTATGACCCATGTTAAAATATTTACGAGTAAAAGCCAAATTAATTATACTATATAATTTTAAAAAGTTGATGCAATCGACAATAGTCCTTTTTAATAATTAGATTATATGAATTTCAAAGAAAAGTCTTCTTAAGTATAGGATACTACATTCTTATCATACCTCATATGTAGGTAACAGTTGCTTATAGTAACAGTAGCTGCATACGCGTTTTAATGCTATAAAATTGCACTTTAAACCCACCCCCTATATAAGTTATCTATATATACCTATTTATTTATATTTTGAAAATGCCTAATATTACGTAAATATATGTAGTTAAAAATATTTTGAGACCTGTACAAAAATTTACGTTATTACCTACTGATTATTTCGTTACTTTTCTACTTTATATGTCGTATTTCCCATATAAAGTTAAAAACGATCAATTTTCAATATAGACCATTTAACACACATACAAATGAAAATATAAAAGTCGTTTGATAAAATATAAATGAATCTTACAAGTTACTAGATTTACTCGACATTGAAAATCGAATCAGAATATCTCAAAATATTTTTAACTCACTATATGGATAACATTATATTATTATAGTTGTAGATTATGTACGTATTGCTTGCAATTAGACGGACGAACTAAAAGTTTTTGCAAATTATTAAATACATTACATACATATTCTTTACAGTGCAAAAATAATATCTACGCTTTAAGAATAAGGATGCAATATCACAGATATATTTTACTTCCAAACACTATGATTTTTGCTGTATTTTTACGTAGGATGAGTAAAAAAGTTAGTACCTATAAGAAAATCTATACTAATTCAAGGGCGATTCATCATATTTTCTTTTTATTGGCTATTTTCACAAGTTTATAAGAATAAAAGGTCCCTATTCCTCGATCTCGAGCCTCGATAAGCAATTTAAAATGTTACCCTGAAATGATCAGGACATATCGAATTTATTTCATTATATAGCATAGTCCTTACAGTTGCTTATAATTAAGGAAAGTAATGCTATAAAAGCGTAAGGAAGTTTTAGCTTTGGTATATTATGTAGTTACCGCTTAAATACTAGCAAAGTAATAATAATTTAATATATAAGGCCACATGAGTTTAATTTAGTATTATTATAGTCGCATCGAAGCCAGTCTTGTAAGACCAAAAGGGCAAGACTAACATGAAGTCTGCTAAGCTTAATAAATCTCATTCAAAATAGGGTGTGCCGTGTGCGTCATATTTTTCTCAAGCTTTGAAGTACTATATGCATATTTTTATTTATATTTTGAAATAACCAGTTATGTTATCCCCTACATATGTATGCTATAGGTGAGTTATAAAGTTTTTAAATAATTTGTATGTAAGATAAAAAAAAGATTCAAGTTAGCGTATTTTTACTTCATACGAGTACGTTTTTGCCCATGGCAGCTCATTAATAATATGTAAGTTATATATAAATTAAACTTTAAAGTGTTGAAGACGCCAAAATGATATAAAGCAAGACAAAACCCCAGTAGCGCATTCGGCCTTTATAGAATTATGCCTAAATATACTTATTCATTTGCATTAATATAGGCATTGGATTTATTTGAAATAATATCATCAAGCTCAATCATGAAAAAACGTAATTATGGTACACTATTTTATTATTTATTAATATATTTATGTACCTTTATAAAGTACCTACTTCAAATTATGCCGTTTTTGTCCTAAAAGTTTTTACTCTATGTCGATATCTAAGACAACTTTTTAAATACACGAAATTCTCCAGCCCTGGTAAATTCATATCTAGGTACTAATTTTAAACAAAAACTCAACCGATCGTAAAATATTATTATTTATGGTGTATAAGATGTACTCCGTTTGCGATTTTTAGGTAGGTATTCAATTTAATTTTATAGCCATTATGAAAATACAAATATGCATAAAAAGCATAATATTTCTCGGCGTTCTAATCTTATTTTGTTGGAATAATTATTAAAGCAAGAAAATAGTTCCTTGTAATCTTAAATATTAGAACCTTATTGCACATAAATATAAATATTAAATACCGCCCTTCTTTTAAGAAAGAACTTCGGACTGCCGTCAACATAATTATTTCACACTATAATACATGGTTTAAAAATCCTATTGATATTGGTTTTCTGGACGAAATAATAGAATTAAGACAGTTATTTTTCTGTTTTAAAACTGGAACCTTATCCTGACATGTCTGTCAAGTCGTTGTTCTACGTACATGAATTTCACATGAATTGGATTATCAAGTTTCAATATTAATAGAAAACATTAAATTTTGCAACATCTTTCCTCTTCAATAAACTTGATCTTCCACTCTTAGTGTAAAGTATTAGTTAACTAATGAATCTGCGAGAAAGTCATTATGTTACTGCATACTCTAAAACATTATTGTCTTTAGTAAATCGACCAAAAAAATGTTGATGACAGCAGTATAGCCAGTGTTTATCATTTAAAGCAATAATATACATAATTTCTTCAGTCTTTGACTATCCAAGAAGTTTCATATTTAGTAAATATCTGGCATAAAAATTTCGTCGAAGAAATATATAAAAATCACCATGATAGCCTAAATTATAGCCATTGAGTTTAAATATACTCTTGCGACCGAGGCAGGATTATCAAGACTCCACAAATTACCAAAAATTCGAAACATGAGAGAAAATTTCTCTATGGATCGTTTATCGCCAATAAAATTCATATATCTACACCATAGAAGATTGATAAGATTGACGTCCTTCGCTTTTCCCTTGAATTTTCTGAAAAGCTAAATTGTTGTAGATTAATTATCTTTATTACATGAGTAAACATAATTGATACTTTGGAAACTGGACTTTGGTATAGAAATATACACAAATAAATAACAACATTTTATAAGCAATCATTACTTATTCGCAAATCAATGTGATTGATATTAATCATTAAACAATGTAATTTCATTGTGTCCTAGCTATATAGGTATTATAAAAACATCGCAGGGCCAGGTTTTCTAGGAACGCTTCTGTGCCCACTTCATATCATCTGCTCTAGGCTTGCATCCAGTTAGAGCTTCAATAATATTTTCTAGAGTAGACCAAAAGTGCAGTTTTTCTAAAGGCCAGTTCAACCAACCAGTAGTTATACAAAAGTAAGTCTCGTGCGGCGCGACGTGATGTATGCGGTGATGGCGTCGCGGCAATACTATGTGCCACTCTTGAAGCCACACCACCCAGATCGGCAAACCGAAGTACGTATGGGACCATTTGTGGATCTAAAAGTAAATAAAACAGAAATGATAAGAAAAATAATAACATAATAGCTACACATATTCTCACTTATATTATATACAACGTCTTCCAAAATTCAAGACTAAAATGACATCAGACAAGTCATAACTACTTGCGAAAAAATAAGACCAAATTCAATCTTATTTTGTTTTTATTATAGAGAAAATTAAATTGCTTCAAAAATTGTCACCTAAGAAATTTTTAATTACCATGTGCACAATTTGACGAATGTTATTAATTTTAAACGTAAACTTAAGTAGCACTGCTAAGTGCTAACCACAAAACCAATTAGAGTTGACCACTTTGATTCATCGTGTAAAAAAAGGTATTGCCACAATCATGGTATCGAATAATTAAATTTTACTTTATATATTATAGATATGATAGGGTTGACATACTCTAGGAGTAAAAGCTTCTAAAATATTGAAAATAATATACAGGGTTATGTGTAACTCGACGTATTCCTTACAGGGTGTGTTAGAACTTAGAAGGCTTAAAATGCTATAAAATAATCCATATTTATGTTCCTTTTACTGTTTACGTACTATCTACTTGGTGTATCTACATATTTTAAGTTGGGTTTTTCTGGTAGCTGATATTATTACCAATCGGCGTAAATGCGCGGCGCGGTTAATCAAACTGATTAACATTACCACGATTTGATTAAAATTAACGGCATATTTTTTATTGAACGACTACCTTTAACTCCTATTTGTTACGTTAGTTTGATAAAATTCCCCTCTAGTCCTCAACACATAACAAAATATTGACGTTTATACCTTTTTAATAACTGATAATATGAAGATATTTTTCCAATAATTAATACGATTAGTGATATTATTGTTTTACACGCGGAAACATTTTCTGTGAGCGAAAAATTATAGTCAGCGATTATTTCGAAATTGTTTATTATTTTGAAATTTTCACGATTTGAAGCGATTGATTACAATATCAGCTCGGAGTAAAACGTAAATTAAAATAAACACCTAGTACATTATACATAGAAAGAAATTAAAGTGTCCGATACTCGAAATTTACAACAAAACTTTAAAATTCTAATATCTCGAAAACTATGCACTTTCACATATTTCATAGCATTTTAAGCATACTATCACAGCGTTTGGGGGTAAGTCGAGTTACTGACCCTGTATATAGTGATGAATCGTACACTGTCTCGAGTTGAATTAGATCAGGAGCGCAGTGGGAAATTTATCCCTCACTGATAAACAATGTGAAATAGTAGCATTTTAGTTCCTGTGTTAATGAAAACATTTCCCCTTGCGTCTACATCATTAAAACATTGTTGGAAAAAACAAAATGTTATCTGAACATATTATCATTTATTTATTTATTTAAAAAATAAATTCTTAATTAGACAAACGAATATATATATATCTCAATCTTATATCTATGCCATAGACAGCTTAACTTTAAAATTATCGATTTGTTCAAAATTATCGGAAACGATTGTAAAACATTTCTTATCACAATAGTTTCATGTTGCTCACCTGATTTGTCATTGCCACAAATATACAACACAAATACCAATAGGATATCCAGTGAAATTGTTCATTAATCGTAATAACGTCGTACGTCACTAGCTGCCAAACTATTCTCGCTAGAACGGGAATAGTGATCGCGAAATTATCTCCATTTGTCTCTATAAAATCATGCCGAGTTATGGATGTGGGGTCGATATGGTGTTCACGGAATGGACGCAAAAAATTCTGTGAAAAGAATTTATATGATAAATAATTTTAAAATTTAATTTATATTTTGTACTGTTACCTCTTGATGGAACTGCATCTTGATTGATTTGTACAAAAAAACACTTCACTAGTACCACAGTTGTATATTTTCTACACTATATTAACATTTTTTTTTTAAGTTACGGAAGATGGTGTTCGAAATGGTCTAATTTATAATTAAATAATTGATATATTGTAGAAAATATACAATTGTGGAACTAGTGAAGTGGTTTTTTTTTGTACAAATCAATCAATTTAAAAATTGTTTTTGATTTGAGTTATTGGGCTAGACAAGGCTGCTTTGCTGTCAACTATTGCTTCGATATTTATTTAGTTTTTCGAGGCACCTACGTCTACACGTTCTATGAAATAACAATGTTATATATTTTATATTATTGGCTTTTTTAATATTATGTTATCATTTCTACAGCATAGAAATATAAATTTACTGTTTCAATTTACCTTCCCGATTATCGGAAGATCTACAGCACCCCATGTGTCAGCTGCCCAGTGCACAAATCCAGATGCAAAATCTGCTGTTAGAACCCCAGCGAGTGCTGCCAGTATCAGAGATGCATCAGCACGGACATATTTAGCCATTAAAAGCCCCGCTGTAGCACATAATGTGCAACACATTACAACACAAACCCACTCTTGCAATCGTTTACCTATAAAGAAAGCGTATCGTTAATGTAGTTCTTAAAGAAGATCATTATTATAATCTTACATAAATATAGTGGAATATACTGTATAAATACGAGGACTGCGGGTGGACGGAATAAATACATTACTGGAAAGGGTACTAGGTTTCATCAGAAAAAGCAAGCTTCAAACTGATTTGATCTAACCCATACTTCCTCTAGCCCTTAAAGCCTTTTACTTTCTATATCCTTGACTTACGATGTTCCTTCGATTTCACAAAATTCTAGAATAATAGCGATACAATGGCTGCTATGGAGACATTTTGGGAGCAAAATGATAAAGATAGCAGGGTTAAGATATAACACAATGAACTTAATTTATAGATCTATAATCTATATGCATGTAAATTCTTGTGTGTACTATGTACATATATACAAGTGGGCTTTTAGGTTCAAATCTTACACGACGAGGAATGCTGAAAAATGCGGCAAAATGGAGTCTCGAGGCCGATTTTGGCCAAAATAAAAATTGCACCATTGGATTTTCAAAAAAAAAATTACCGAAATTTTGAAAAAAATCTATTTCGGATCGACATCTGACCGAAAGCCTGACTTCAAAAATTCACCCTGTATAAAAAGTAATATTTTATCAAATATTCTTTGAAAATAATCCTAAGATAAGTGGGCTAATCTTAAGTGTACGTTTACAGTTTTACACCTATCTTTAGCAATCTTTATCCTCACTTCCTTACTAGTACTATAAGTGCGAAAGTAACCATCTATCTCTCATCATCATCATCTGTCTGTCTCTTCACATCTAATCCACTGAACCGATTTGGATGAAATTCTGTACCAATATATTTTCACCACCGGCACCTTCGCCGATGATACAGCTATTCTAGCTACTCATTGTGACCCGATAGTGGCTTCACAAATACTGCAAACAGGTCTAAACGAAATATTCCTGTGGCTAAAGAAATGGCGTATAAAGGCAAATGAAACTAAATCGGTAAATGTCACGTTAACACTGCGAAAAGGGTTATGTCCCGCCGTTAAATTAAATGGCATAGAAGTTCTACGAGCGAACCACGTAAGATACCTTGGAATCCATTTGGATAAGAGACTCACTCGACAAAAGCATATTTTTACTAAGAGAAAACAGCTCGGCCTTCAAACAAGAAAGATGTACGTACTGGCTTATTGGTCGCAAATCTCAACTATCTCAAGAGAACAAAATATTGTTATACAAAGCCGTCTTAAAACCCATCTGGTCATATGGCATTCAACTATGGGGCACTGCCTCTCATTCAAATATCGAGATCCTGCACAGATTCCAAAATAAAATATTGAGATCGGTAACAAACTCTCCATGGTACGTACCAAACGAGCTTCTGCACCATGGCCTAAGAATACGAACTGTAAAAGATGATGAGACGAATATACTTGCCCAGTCGCTTATGGACACCGAACATAAAATTCGCGTAAAATTCCGCAGGACTTGGTCCAGTCACAACTGGAAAATTCTTGATGATGAATGACTCAAGGATCATTATGAACGGTTTGTGACATAGGTCACATACTGAACACGTCTGCAAAATGTCCAACATACTGCTGAATGTACCAGTATCGATAAAGGAGACAGATCGCAGTGCTAAGGAAAAAAAATTATTTTAAAACTCGAGAAAGGACATAGGATATTTTCTATCTTGGAAATCCCATGGGAGCGGAAAACATACACGGAACACAGCTAGTAACATACAAATATTGCATAAAACAAATTTTTAAAGTTTCTGGCTCGGTGCAACATTTTTTTAAAAATCAAATGATACAGTTTTTATTTTCGTCAAAACCGGTCTTGAGTCTCAACACTCCATTCGCCATTTTTTGATATTCCTCATAGTTCAGAATTTTGCCCTGAAAGCCCGATTTTAACAATTCATTTACAATACATAATATGAAAAATAACTGCTTTTTTTTAACACAAAATTATTAAATTTTTTTTTACTAAAGTGATATCATCTCTACATATACTTTTCTTTTAATCTATACTTTTATCAAGTCTTGAAAATATAATTTCTTTTGGTATTGTAGTGTTCGTTTTTCAATTGATTGAAATTTGAATAGTAATAGTTGACCGTGACCGTCATTTAATTGAAAACAAGCAAAGTCAAATATGCAGGCTGAATTTTTGAAAAAGATTTTAAGATGAAGTCCTAAACTATCTACTATTTTAATAAAATGTTTCTTCAACTTTTTATGATACATTTAAATTTATTCTTATTAGCAATCTGTGAAATAATACTGAATATTCATTTATTTTTATCAATGGGTTGCCTCCTAGCTTGGTAAATAATTTTTTCAAAAATACAATGATGCATTTTTTTAATTGTGGTCGACACATTTGGCATGTTATGATAGTCCTCATGTTTTGATTTGGCTTTGTAAACCCACTTTTAAATTCCACCTGTATATACTATTCACAGCCAATAAATTTACAATTATATTGATGTCAAATTATGGCTGATAATGTTTTTGATGTTCCAAGTTTATTGATAAAAATACATTTGTTTGATGATTGACATTAATGAATATGTTTTTATTAGCTAAGAATAAGAACTGTAGGAAATATTAATTTATTACAGGAAATTAGACATGAGCCAACTGGTGTATGAGGGAGATCAGCTATTCAATCTTACTTTAAAAATACTAGCTGTTCCATGCAGATTTGCTCTGATAACATAATTTTATATTGTCCATACTCTATAATATAGCCTATGCCATTACATGGGGTGAATAAAATGTTCAATTTAGTAGTTTTTATTTGAAACCACTATGAAGATAATACAAAAACTTATAATATTATTGTATATTACAAATATATAAATTGCTTACATATAATATTATAATTTTACAAAATTATTTAAAAAATACAACATAATATGTATATTTATCATGCAAGAAGGAATGGTGCATGTACTATTTAATCATAATGAGTCGGGAACAGTCAATTTTATACTGACTAATGAGAAAAATAAATCATAAGGTAAGTTTTGATATTGGTTGAAAATAAATTATTAGGCGACAGTAGGGTTATTTTTTCTACTTGTACTTTTATTACCTCATATTTATGTACAATTTTAAAGCTTTCAAAATAAAGTAATAAAATTGCTTACATGAAATTTTGTATACACATGTGAATAGATTAACTTTTTTATTTTTATTTATTTTTGTTTCTGTTTAAAATTTTTATATACCATTGTTTTTTATAGATATCCTTCTATCATTTGAAAAATAATTTATAGTTAATTAATTCACTACAAGGATTGTCCAGTGTTGTACTATATTATTACTATAGTAACATCCTTTTTAGTTATGCAAAACAAGGTCAATAAAGAAGTAATTACCGGGACTGTATAGCTCTGCGAGTTCTTGGGCACCTCGATGTCGCGGTCCCCACCTTGGCTGATTACCTACTTCACTTGGTAATTGTGTGTTTTCATTCGGGTCGTCCTCGTACATGGAGTGTTCAAGAATATCTCTTTCAGTTTTGACGGGGGCAAGCAATGTTGTAGCCATACTACTGGCATAATCAAAATGATCACAACTTAAACCGCTAACACCATCTCTTTTTGAACACGGAGGTATAGGTAATGGTAAAGTCATCACTGCTCTCTTATAACAATTATATCCACAACACTTACTAAGGAAATTTAAGCAGATAATACTGGTTGATAACTCCTACTTATCTATTATTTACATCACTCATAATTGATTGATATCTTTGTCGCTGAATTCGCGACGTTATGACAACGGATTCAATGTTCATGATTAAAAACAGGCACTTTGACAAAAGTATAGGTTGCTCTACTGTCATTTTGTCAAGCTGACAAGTGTCAATACTCAATTCAATTCTTTTTCTTAATGGCCTAACAAATGTCACATCTATCATGAATGGGCTCGGGCACGGAAGACGATCACCTCGTCAAGTTCGGGTGTATATGAAAATACTATGACTAATCTAGTGGACTATTACTAAAAATCTTTCAAAATTGATAATAATTACACGTACGCTAGTACGGCCAGTACCGTTGTAGCACAGATGTTGTACGTAATATCCTTATTCACAAATGATTCGTTACGAAGACCTTTCCGTCGAAATATTAATAATAGTATTTTCCCTATTTCTCGGTCTCTCAGCTGCCAATATACGGAGTTGCCTGCCTTTTTGTTTCTTACGGTGAGTGGGGGTCCGGAAGCCTGTATTCCCATGCCGTGCTTCTCTTATTGTCTTTTACACCTCATCCAATTTCTCATCATTAAATTTCTTCTTCTCCTCTCCTCTTTCCTCAAGTCAGCGAGGTATCTGCGACATTCTGATGTTGAAGTTGTTCAAAGTTGGTAAGTCCAACTTCCAACTTAACATCAGCAGGTCTATTTCGTATCTTCGTTCACGGCTGAAAGTCAAATCCAAAATCAATAAAAACTACCGTTTTCAAATGTTTTTGTATCGATAATTTGAAGTTGGTTTCTCTTCGAAATATGTAGTTCTTTACAAATTAGCCGCTTATGATCGATAAAATATAGTGCTGTTCGAATGCAAATATTTTAGGCACCGTTATACATATTATGATGTCCACTAATGTCAATACGCATCAAATCCGAATATTTTGCATGTCAAAGATACACATAGACGTGAATAAAAACAGAATTGTATGTCTTGGTAAAATATTTGATGGGTGTGTAAAAAATAGTGATGTCTACGGTGCACTTTCACTTCGGGTAAAAATTTATTGTTAGCACAGATAATATAATACTATACTAGTAATTGTTAGGTTAATTTCGGACAAATACTGTACCTAGTGACTATTAAGTTAAGAGCAATATAGTTGTTTAAATAAAAGCACCCATTTAACACTCTTACACTTTACTTATAGGTTAATTGCTCGCCGAGTACAAAATGTATGGAAATCCATTTTAAACCATATACGAGTTAATAATACTATAAATACAGATTATTAAATACTTATTTAGTCTTGGCTTAAATATTTTAAAAAAAGGTATATTTTTGATGTACGTAACATTTATTACTATAACAATGTGTAAGATAAAATAAAATAATATAAAATCATTATACAATATAGTTCGGAGCGAGCCACTAGTTATTTAAAGGCAAGTGGATGATTACATCTCCACCGGGAATCGAACCTAGGTCCTATGGGTCGTCACGACAAACGCGCTAATCATTGAACCAACAAATTTGTCGACTCCCTATTTACTGCGTTCGATTGATAAAATTCCCCTCTGCTCAACACTTATGTAAATATTGACATTAATGCTTTTCTTAATAACTGACGAAATGAGGATATTTTCCAACAATTTGTACGATTAGTGTTATATAATTTTTTTACACGCGACAACATTGTTTGTGAGCGATCTTTCGATCTTCTTCTGATTCTTCGATCAAGGAAATGATACAATAAAAACTCCAATTTTAATACATACACCGTAGATTTTACAAAAAATGGAAAATAATTGTAGGTACTAAGTATTACCAATACTCCTTTCCAACGTCCAGAGATGCTAATTTAGGCACTAAATAAAACTGTTCCGTTCTCACGTTTTAGTGTATTATTTTGGTTTATTATTCCAGCATAGGGACAGCCTAAAGCTAACGTACAATACTGAGCCGATTCCATTTGCCATCACTACTTTTTATCATCTACCTTCACAGTAATTTTATGATAAGTACGAATTACATTTAGTAAATATGATTCTTAATGTTGTACTATATTCCGTAGATATAATTATTAATGTTACATAAGCTTCTCTAAAGTCCATCGAGTAGTTTTGTATCTATATAGATTATACAAACAGACAAATAAACAAAATTACCGATTGCATTTTTTGCATCAGTATTGATCCCTCATCACACTGATAGTCATTTTGGAATTACATTTCATGTACAGATTTGACATCCCTACAGATTTATTTTAAGTA
>LQNK01000106.1:335747-347331 GCA_001586405.1 Phoebis sennae
TGGTATTCACACATCCACCAGTCGTTTCTTATTCTCGAAAGACGGAGGTCATGCGCATTGCGAATATTTAATAATGGACATTGACACCGTTGTCGGTAGCCATTATAGCAACTTATTTATATACTAAGTAATTTTTTAGTGTACATCCCTATTGAGTAGTTAGTTAAAAAAGTGAAAAAGATGAAGGTGTTGGATACTAACTGTGTAACCCAATCTTAGATTTATGATGTAACTGCAGTAAAACAACACAAAAAGCCTAGTAAATTCCATTGATGTTGAATATTCTGTAACATAGTGGGTCACAGCACTAGTCGGAAAATAGCTTGTGACCATTTACAAAGTTTCGAAACGGCTTCTGTATACTTATCCCACACTAGGATTAAAATGGCTCCATAAATTAAAATGATATGTTATGATATGATATGTTAATGATAAACAAGTGACGTTGCTATTTTAGTATGCCTTCTTTGCTTTAGTTATTTATTTGATACAAGCAAAATAATGCACATTGCCATATAAGAAAACAGATGTTATATTTGACAGGTTGACAGAAGTTAATTATCTGTCTATTATTGTTTGAAAAATTTGAATTAATCCATAATAATCAATCTTTAGTATGTGCCAAGAAACTTACTTTGTAGGTTATGATTTATGAACATATTTATCGAAATTCGTGTAAAACTATTTCAACCTCGTAATAGTCAATGTGAATTCCAAAAATGACTGCTAGTTTCCGCGATTTTGATAAAGATTCTTCAGATGACTCTGATAGTAGTTTAGGTGATATAAGTGAAGAATTTGAAGATGATGATCACATTGAAAATGGTTTGTTGTGTTTTAGTATTTCATTATCAATTTCTCTTGATTTGGACCCATAAATATTGAAAGTTCTATAAAAAATATTTTAAGAATTTAGGTTAACTTTATCCATATTTCATTTTAGAAAATTGTGTAACCCTAATAATGAGTAATTTACATTATTCACATTCATAGATATTGGCGATATAGCAAGTAATCCTGAAGACAGCAATGAGGAAAATTCTGAGGAAGAGGATGAAGTTGTCAAAGCTATTAAAGCAGAAAAAACGAAACAAAGAGATCATCCACCAACTATTAACACAGAAGACTTTATAGTAGACATTTGTTTCCATCCCTCTAAAGATATTATTGCCTTGGCCAATATTGTTGGAGATATTTTGATTTATGAATATAATAATGAAGAAACAAAACTTGTCAATACATTGGAATTACATTTGAAAGCATGTAGAGATGTTGAATTTAATTGTGATGGTGATACAATGTATTCAACAGCAAAAGTAAGTAATGTTTAAGCACAATAACAGATTATACATTAGAAAGAACATCACAAATAACAAACTATAACAATTTCTTAAAACTAAGACGTGCCTTTTATGTTGATGAAAAACATCCATTTATGGAAATCTTCACAACAAATCTCGTTTTGAAAATTGGTGGTAGATATGGTTGGTAAAGACATATAAAAATCCAAAATTTCAACGTGCGGAGACTTATCGTTTTTTCACAAAAATTGGGAATTTTTGCTATTTTGTATATATTATTGCTTGTACTTGCATCACAAAACTGTGGGTTTAGTAACATTAAAAATCTTTCTTTTTAATTCCATACATTTATTGATATAAACCTTTTACTGCTCCTATAATTTATGTATGTTTGAGGATATCACCAAATAGTTATAAAAATGTAAAATCATGAAAAAGGCATAATTTGCATTGCATTTCTTTTTTTTATCAATTCTTAAGGTTCTCTGTTTTTTAAAAACAATCTACGACTTGGAACAGCTTTCATTGTTCTTGACAACATACTAATAACTAAATTGCAATTTTCTCAAAAAAAACTAAAGTGCAAAAATTACCCCATCAGTGAAAAGCCACCCCCTCCCTCCACTTTCCCCTACCTTCCCCTAATTGTGATGTAGCATATTATAAAGCACTTCCCAAATCTCTCTAAATCTTTGAAGAACAGTAAAAATGTAAAAAACAATGAAAGTTGTTCCAATTTTTTTTCAAGTATTTCCTAATCATGCATTCAAAAACAAAGGGTACATTAATAAATTTTTTCATTAATAAATATTTAATTTTTTCTAGGATAAAGTCATCATAGCAACTGATCTTGATACTGGTAAATTAAAACAATGTTATGAAAATGCACATGATGAACCTGTTTACAAATTACTAAGTTTAGATAATAATAAAATAGTAACAGGTAAGTGTATTTAAGTTGTCAATATGACATAGTAGAGCATATTTATTATTTGAGTGTGGTATACTAATTTTGTTGCTTACTTAGGTGATGATGGTGGAACAGTAAAACTCTGGGATATGAGAAAATCTGATCCTGTATTCACCTTAAAAATTGGAGAAGAATATATATCTGACATGATAACAAATGAAGCTCAAAAGTATTTAGTTTGTGCTGGTGGAGATGGAATGCTCACATCTATTGATCTAAAAGCAAGGTACCAAATTCATTATTTTAATAATAATAATCACTACATAATATAAAAAAGTTGCTTCCTACTATTTTTCCCTATGTATGCTAAGATTTAAAAGTATTATATGCATTTTGATGCATTTTGTTTAATAGATAGATTGGATCCAGAGGGAGGTTTATATACTGTTACAAGAAAATAGCATGTATGAAACCATGGCAGGTTGCTAGTATTAAATAGAATCAGTTCTTAAAAATTCATCATAGCTAAATTTGTGCTATTAAACCCTACTCTTAAATTAATATTTTGTTCTACTTTTTTATTACATTTCTAATAACTTTTAGCAAAGTCTACACATCATCAGAACAATATGAAGCAGAACTTACTTGTTTGGGACTCTTCCGGTCTGAAACTAAATTATTGGTGGGATCTTCAACAGGAAAATTTTATCTATTTAATTGGAAGGAATTTGGTTTACACAGTGATGAATATATTGGACAAAAGCACAGTATTCAATGTATGATACCAATAACACAAAATATAGTGGTGTCTTCTGGAGAGGATGGCATTATAAGAGCAGCTCATATGTTTCCTCAACGCCAACTTGGAATTGTTGGTCAACATAGTTTACCTGTAGAAAGCTTAGATATAAGTCATGATGGTCAATATATTGCTTCAAGCTCACATGACAATGATGTGAAATTCTGGAATATATCATATTTTGAATCTATTGACAGCCTTATTAATGTAAATGAGAAACAAAATAAACGAAAAGATATGAGTAATAATTTACCATCCAGCTCTGTTAAAAATGCTTCCGATTTTTTTTCGGGATTGTTGTAAATAAAGAATATAAATGAATTTTTATTTATTTTTATTCATGGATCATTTACCTAGAACAGAAGTCGGCAACGCTCTTCCCTGTATTGTAAAGTATGTCGGTAACACAGGTTCAAATCCCTTGGCCAACACTACTAATGGGCCTAATGTCGCATATCTATATATGTATGTAAAAGAAAGTCGTGTTAGTTACTCCACTTATAACTCAAGAACGGCTGAACCGATTTAGCTGAAAATTCGTAGGCAGAAGGCTTAGGACCGGGAGAATGACATAGGATACTTTTAATCCCGTAAATCCCACGGAATCGGGCTATATACGCGGGCGAAACCGCGGGGCACAGCTAGTATATGTATATATACTGATGCATAACTTGATGTCAAGTTATACATCAGTAGATACTAGTATAGTATTATATTATCTGTGGTAGATATCTCCAGACATATCTGCCGATGGATTGGCACGAATTGTTAACACTTCTGTCAATCCATCGTTTCCCGTTTTTGAAAGATGGAGGTCATACGCATTGTGTAAATTTTATAACGGACATTAAAACCGTAGTCTGTAGCCGCCCTAGCAAATTACATAAATACTTAGTTGGTTTTGAATGGACATCTCAATAGATTAAGTAGTTAAAAATGGGAAAAGGTGAAGGTGTTGGTTACTAGCTATATGTAAAAACAAGTAACGACAAGTCTAGTGGTTGCATCTTTGACTACAGATCGAGGATCTCGGGTTCGAATCCCGGGTAGGGCCACAAAATGTAATTGGGTATTTTTCTGACAAAGAAATCTCAGTAACAGTCCAGTGAGTCTGGAAGTTAGCGGTGTTGGAACATCCCCGTACCTCCGATAGCACGTAAAGCCGTCTGTCCCGCGCCTGGTCTCTCTCCGGCCGTGTCGGTAAAATGTTGAAACTATTGATACTTAAAGTTGATTCTATATTAATGACTTATACAATAAAAACGATAGTTAAAATGTAAAATTGTATCCACGAGTAAATTGGCTACTTCAATAACACTGATGTGTAGACAGTCGAGCCATTCTGGGCAATGAAATCCTTAGGTATATGCTAAAAAACCAACTATAAATGGATTGATGTTGGATGCAAAGGTAGACCAAAATACGGAATCTGATGATGTGGAGAGGGCCCTAATGCTACACTTTAGAAGCATACGCGAACGCGACGTTATTTGCAGATGTCGTCCTCGTATGTCAAGTCGGGGTAATATGTCTATCCGTAGACAGCTGTAGCAGGTAACATTTACGTCTGCGTATGCGTTTTGTGTAGAGCAGATTAACATATGAATAATTTTCGTAACTTTTGCCACGAATCACGTCTGTGGAATTACCACAGACGTGATTGACGTGCACAGATACTGATACAAGAAAGGTAATGTCATTTTTGACATCGACGTCACTGATGTCTGTACTCTACTACTCTGTGTGTTTCATGGATACTGAGATATTTACTTTTAGAGTTTTTGTGAAGTGATAACAACGTTGTGTATTGATGCTTCTTCATATTTTTTCGAGATATAGTCTTGAAGTTCCAACATACTGAATTTAGAATTACTTCATATCAGTGTTATATTTGTTGAAAAACTTTTTCGGTGGGTGTAAATAAGCTTTTAATAAAACCGTAAAGATTTTTATAAAATGATTATAATATTCTACAGCTGACCAGAACTTTTCGAAAAAGAAATTAACTCTTTGCGACTGTACGATATCACTTTAATATTCAAGAGTATATATTTCGACATCAAATTCCGAAAGTAAGGACCAAGATATGATTAAATAGCAGATATACGTACAATATTAAGTTACTGATTCATTTTAATAGATAGACCTGCGCTTTATGTTATATATTAGCATTTACTTGATTACACTTACATTGATTTTTTTTGATCTGCAGCTAATGTTGGCGTTTTTTATAACAGAAATATATAAAACAGGTGAGTATTTTTAATATCGAAACTAAATATGATGAGTATAATCAATTATTAACATTGAATGTAAAGAAAAGAATGAACAGAATATGAATTTACATTTAATTTTATTTAGTTTGTTATATTATGAAAATTACATTATTTTTATTGTTTGGTTGAAATTTCACTGTGTTATGCAAATTCAATGAATCAAATGGGATTATTATTATACTTTGCCCATCATAATTTTATTATTTTCCTTTAATTTTTAACAAAAAAAAATATTAATTTAAGAATCATGTTACATGAATTAACAAAAGGCTTTTTTGACTATTGATTAATGATACAAGTGTTATCAGGTAATTTTTTGCTTGTTTTAGTGTATGGCTTTTTTTTCTAATTTTGAAAGAAACACAAACAATCAAAGGATACTATTATTCAGATCTGTTTATAATACAGTTTAATATTTCATAAAAACAATTATTCATATAATTCAGGGTTTATCACACATTATTCCAAACTCAAAAATACCAACAATGAAGTTTGTGTAAAATGGATATAATACTATTTCAACACCTTAACAAAGCTTATTTGTTGTTTGTCTGATCATCACTTGATCCTACCTTAAGTAACAAGCATATATAATTATGACAAGATATAAGCAGTAGCAGACAGCAAAGTTTTATTACACTAAACTTTTACTTTTGTCCACCTCCACTATCATCTTAAAAAAAAAATAAACTCTCTGTCAAGTGACTCAATAGACTAATGTTTTACTTATATACATAATTCTTTGTTATGCAAAAAAATTGCAAGTATATAAACATCATGTCAAGTAAACTTGTACTTTTCTAAAATCCCACCTAAATTTCGTTCAAGGTGATTAATGCATAAGTAATTAAAAATATGTAAGTATAAAAATTAAAAAAAAAAACAACTTTCTGGTATCGTTGATGTTTGCGACGCTGGATTCTATCTGTCCCTCTCTTAAAAACGTGTAAAAGCGTAATACGTAATGATCGAGCCAGGGCACGTGCAATGAACACGCGACTCGCGTGACCTAGTAGGTACCTCGTACCTACTGTGAACTCGTAGGCGTATCGAGTTTGCATGGGCAAACACAATAATAACGTTAAATCTGTTTGAAGATAAATTGGAGTACACTGAAAGTTAACTGAATATTTTGCTGAGTTAGTTTATTTCAATTTAACATATTACAATTAAAGTTTAAATAACGGTGTATTGTCGTACAGGGCATGTGTTAAATTCTATATCAGACTTTCAATATAAATATTAATGTTTTTTTTTAATAATAACATTTAAGATTATGTTACATCTTTAGTCTATTTATCTATCTCATAGCGGTGTATCTCTTAAACTTTCGATAATGTTGCGTACATTGCAGGTGGTCTGTGTGATACGCAAATTTATTATTAATTTAAGTTTATTTATATATTTCAATTGACTCAAAAGTCAACTTTACGATGAAATAATAGGTAGGTACTTATAGTTGTAGGTACTTATCTTTATTACATTTCTGTAATAGAGAATCGTCAAGCTGAAAGTCAATATCTACAGACACGTGCCTGAAACCGCTATTTGGCTATGTAGCAAATTTATACGTATACTTGATGTATATGACATATGTTATAGACCAAACGATAAATGTGTCATTATACATAATGCCCGGACATTTTTCAATTTTGAAATGGCAATTTGATAAAAACTATTAAACTAATTAAATTGTCCGGGCATTACATAATTTCAATCACCTATTGAGCGGAGTAATAAAATACGGTGCTTGAATACCATTCTCTTTCTTTTTGCCAAATAAACTTAATTGAAAACGCAATTAAGAAGCACGAACATGTCTTAACTATTTTAAACACAATTTTTTTTGTTTTATAGATGCCTCTATGTAGGATAAAAAAAAATTAAACGTACGTCAAATTTCGAAAAACTTTATTTTTAATAAAATTACTACATACACACAAAAACATGCCTAAAAATCTCTTCGATATAACTCACGGAATACTTAACAAAACAACAAAGTAAAGCTTCAATAACAAACATCTATGCTGTTTCTAAAAACTAATCCCTAAAACGAATAATAAAAAAAAAAACAATATTGTACCTTTAAAATATTTACTCTTTTGTTTTAAGTCTATTTTCAACTTTTTAATCTTTCTTTACTTTTGTATATTTAATTTACCCAATGTTTGCTTCTCAAATTTAAACTCATAAGCACTATAACTTTAAAAGAGATATATAAATATTCGTAAAGATAATACGGTGGCCATTTTACTTGTATAATATAGTTCTTATTAATTGCAGATTCAAGATGGAGTGGGTTCTTCGAGGTCCACAAATTCATAGTACATTCAGTAATCTTGGATTTGCACATCCAGAAGGATATCACATAAATGAAAACTGCAATGGTAATATTTTAATTATGACTGTAAAATACCTATAAATATGCAATGCTCAGATTATATTTTAACATACAATAAAAGATTTATTTAATTTGCAAAATTTAAAGACATTTAAAATAAATAAAAAATATACAAGGTTATTTGTAACTCGACGTATTCCTTACAGGAGCTGATAGGGGGCCTTAATTGTTATGCAATAAGCCACATTCATGTTCTGCGAAAATGTATAGTTTTTGAGATATAATCATCTTAGATTCACACTACCATTCAGCGTAGAACGGCATATTATATTATAACGGCTTACGGCCCCTTATAAGGAATTCGTCGAGATAACAATAACCCCAATAATCTAAAACAATATCATGGTAGGTAGCAGAACGCGTGACAAAGAAGTCGATACCGAGTTTCATTGACATTGCTAATCGATAGTCCCTAACTGTCTATTCAATAGTACTAATAACTAAATGTAGATAATTTTAAATATTCAATTCAGTAGTATAGTAGATAGAATAAGAGTACCGTATACAATTTGCTCCTAATGAATATCGCCCGAATAAGGCTGTCGAGTGAGCTTGTAGTTAGATTATATTATGTTCATCGTGATAGAGTTTCATTAATTGCCTGGTATTAAACCTATACCATGACTTATAAGGCCCGGATCTTATACGGCGGAAAGTCATAGCATAACAAATACGTATCGTTTTCATTAACGAGCAGTTATAATCAATCAATCGGAACCAAGTTTTGGTAGTTATGTTAACGCCCCCTATTTTAGATACGCTTTAGCCTTACGCGTAGTTGGATATTCTACAGTCCGTAGTCCGTCCGTATGCAGAGTTCTTACTCGGCATAACTCGCAAATTAGGGGTGTTAATAACGTATGGACACTTATTATACCAACTTTACCGCAGACACATGCACATGGATATATGTGTCATCTTTCACGCATAACATGTTCTTTATATTATGTACAACTCCCATTCTCACTGGTCACTATCGAATAACGCTATCATTGCAACTGCAACGTAGACAAAGAAACGTAGGTATTTCATAGTAATACATAAAGGAGCTAACTTAACAAATTAATAGCAAGGACGCAACTACATATTTTTATATATTCTAGTCGAATAAAGTACATACATAATGTGTCTAAATAATAGAATAAATAAAGCAATCCGTTTTAAATAAGACGACTAGCAATTACAAAGAAGCCACAATTTTTATTTATGGAAGTATTCTCTCGGTATAATAATATTTTATTTATTTAACTAGCGTTCTGAAAGTTGCATATTTTATCAGATTTTAATAAGTATTTTTGAAAAAAAAATATATATGTTGATTCTTTTTTCAGCTGCTTTGGAGTCTATTCTTCATAATATTTTGACAGAGGATAAAAATTTACGGACCTATCGAAGAAGTATAAGTTTTGGACAAAACATTAAGAAAGACATAATTCCTCTCTTAATAAATGTCAAAGACGACAAAACGATCGAGTTACTTATAAAAATACTTGTGAACTTGACTATCCCTGTGGAATGTTTACTTTCCGTGGAGACCATATCAAACACAGATATCGGCCGGCATACTATTTTTGAAATCAACAGCTTGCTTGCCTCTACTAAATCTGCATTTATAGACCATCGGGCGACAAAAGTGATCATCGAGTTCATAAAAAAGAATTCAGACGTCGAACAAAAGTCAAAGCTGTCACCAGAACAGTGTACAAATATCAGTAACACTCTTTTGTTTTTACGTAATATCCTCCATATTCCAGAAGACGTAAATAATATATCCTCAAATTACAATGGGCCTTCACATACTATACAAAATCAAATATTATGGAATCTTTTTAGCCAAAGTATAGACAAAATTCTCATAAAATTAATGACGATTCCGGATTCGGTAAGCAAAGATTCAATTTTATCGCTATTGTATCAGGCATAGTGTATGTTTCACATCATAATTTCAATCGAATTGTTTATTGTTCAATAAAAAATTAATTCTAAATGGAATCTTAACTTTTTTATATTGATTTAAAATGAGTTATTTAGGTGGTAGATTTCCATTTACAAAAGGTTCATGTTTTAAATGTAGCACACATTTAAAATGTTTGAAGTTCAACTTATCATTCACCTCTGAATGTGCTGGTAGTACCTAACTTTTACTGGGAAAAACGGTCTGTAATATTAAAATAGAAATGCTATGCCTATTTAAATATTGCTTCTTTGCTTATTATTATTTAAAAAGAAAATATAACGTTGCTTTTACAATACTTTACTTTACGACAAAAAGTGTTCAAGATTCGAGATTCGTGTTTGTATTTTGTTTTATTTCTAGATAAATTGGGGTGTAACGATGGTTCAGTTAATAGCTCTCTTATATAAAGATCAGCACGTGACGACATTACATAAACTTCTTAATATGTGGCTTGAAACATCATTGTCGGAGAGTTCTGAGGACAACGAGAGTAATACATCACCTCCCAATAGAGGTAAAAAAGTCTATTCAAATATACTTTCAAAAGCCCGGCTTTCGGTTCTGCAAGTATGAGTGCAAATAATTTTTATTATTGCCAATAAAGAATGATTGTTAGTTATTTAATTTATATTTAAATAAGAATAAATATTTATTAAAAAAATTCAATTCGTATTTTGTAAATTTTAGGTAGCGATGATTCGTCGCCGATGTTGACATCAGATCCAACGTCCGATTCATCAGACACCGGTGGAAGTGGTAAAATGAACGATGAATCCAATTCACCTAATAATAGTTGGGACACCGGCGCGAGGAACATTAATGAGCAGGCGTTCCAATCCGACGCGATGGAGGCTAAAGCATCGGGCCATCTGTTAGACTCCGGTCAAGAAAATTCATACGATGACATGAAACAGGCAGATGTAAGTTTACTGACATTTTTTATTAAAAACTATTACCAAAGATGTGGGTATTAACCACAATAATACAATGTGAATAAATTCAACCGTTGTCTTAAATTAGTGATACTGTTTAGGATATATATCATTTTTGTTTTAATTTAATGTAAATTAGATAGTTACATGTAATTTACAACACTATTAAATTTATTTTATTAATATTTTATTACACTTCTCTAATTTACGTTTATAATTTGTAAACATTATAAAATATTTCGCGAAAAAGATCACAACAATTTTTTTGAATATCCTTTTATTTATTCAGAATAGAATGAATGCAGATGATAATCAAATGGAAAACAAAAAACACGACAAATCAATGAATAAAAAGATGAATTCGGAAACATCGGATTGTGGTTATGGAACACAAATTGAAAATCAAGAAGTAATATCTACTTCTAGTAATGAAGACGAATTGCCGGCAAAAAAACCGGTCCATCAAAAACCTCACAATCCCAAACAGAGACCAAATAACAAAGTCCGTGCCAGCGTGACGCTGCAGGAAAGAAAAAGAAAGAAAATTGTTAAAAGAGGAAAAGCTAACATGTTAGTAAGAATATTACAACTAATTCATATTTCGTTCGAAACCAAAATTGCCCTAAATAAATCGATTATTTTATTTACAGAATAAACGTACAAGGTCTTTCCCATAACACGCCAACAGACGACGATATATCTAACGTGTTGAAAGAATTTACAGTGGATTTTCTCCTGAAAGGATATAATTCACTAGTTAGAACGCTTCACACCCAAATCCTTACAAATCTGCAATTGGAAATAGACACATCGCATTTCTTTTGGCTTGTCACATATTTTCTGAAATTCGCTACTCAAATAGAGCTAGACTTAGAACATGTTTCCTCCGTCTTGTCTTTTGATATTGTTTTGTACTTAACGGCAGAAGGTGTCAATTTGTGTGAACAATTCGAATTAGCCATTAAATTAGACGGAAATGATTTGAAACCTAGCATCCGGAGACTACAT
>LQNK01000106.1:349520-369459 GCA_001586405.1 Phoebis sennae
TAAAAAGGTAACGATATGTGCCTCAAAGGTTTGTAACGATACCAATTTTTTAACGATAATTCAAGCCCTGTTTAAAACATCAAAGTTTAAAGTTTTTATGTCCCTATTCTATTACATATGTAGTTTTATCCTTTCTTGAATTTGTGTATATTTTATAATTTTTAGGCCCGGTTCATCTTTTAATTTGTCATGTGACGAACGGTCTGTCCCTAGTTGGTTGGATGTTGTTCAAAAATCTCAAGAATTCAAACTTACTCTGGAACTAGAAAGGTAATAAAAAAAAAGAATAACAATGCTTTTTAACGGTTTTTGAACACAGATTATTAATCATTATTATTTAACCCGACGTTTCAAAAACTTTACTGTGAGCGTGGTCATGGACGGCTGAGACAGGAGTGAGGTTAAATAATAACATATAATAACCGGTTTAAAATCCGTTAATAACATTTTTATACAACATGGAAAATACACACGTTATAATAAAGACAAGAAAATACTAAGATTTTTTTTATTTTTCTATTTTTTTTTCATTGTCTGTATTTCACTCTACCAAGTAGGTACTACTTGAGTATGGAATAAACTTTCTATCTTTAAAAAAAATATGCTTCACTGGTTTATTGCAACGTGTTCATGAAAAAAAAATTTTTAGGACAATTATTCAAAGTGACGTACAGGATTTGAACAAACTAGATGGACAAGAACCTGCAGCAAATTCATCGCGAACGCCCGAGTTGATTAAACAGGAGTGCGATGTTGTGGCCGAGTCGGAATTATTGATACCTACCGACAGCGGAGCCAAAGAGGAGCCCACTAACTTTAACATCAGCCAGGCTGAGTCAGAATATTGTAATAATAGGTACGTATTTGTGCTACAAAAGTAACTCTAGAAATGTCGCTAAGAACTCCACCCCCCTCCCCCACTCACTCATTTATATACCTATGCATAGTTATGCTATTAACAAATGTTTTGCGAACTTTAAACTTATGTGAACTACTTATAGTTGTTACTTTACTGTTTGCAATGTTCGTCCACTGACACGTTGGATTGAAATTCGCCGTATTATAGTTTGGCTGTTTTGATTCGACCGTATTAGAAATAAAAAATTAAATCTAAGTCACATGTTGCTTCCTGTAATCATTTAAGAAAACAATAAAACACTAAGCAATAAAGGTTTCTACTTAACGAAAATATGATATCCTTATTTAATCTTCTAAATGGAATATTATAACAATTTAAAAAAAACACTCTGGAATTTTTAAAGATCGTACGAAGACACGGATGGGGCGAGAATAATTGAAATGAGTGAATACAACATGGAATTGTGCATTTGTCTTATGATGACATTTTTGAAATATTGATAGAGTTCTGTCTCTAGGATTTTTATACATAAAATACTCTTCGGACTTTGTGGACTGATTTCCTAGACTGGCTATTATAGGACTAAAAATGGCTATTTTCTTTCTAGTTCCTGCGAGACAGCTTCAGTTGCTTCCGATCTAACAAGAATGTACGTGTCAGACGAGGATGAGAAACCCGAAGTCATTCACCGGCCAGCCGCCGATAAACATTTCAATGACGACCAGAATTCTAGTGATCTAGATAACAATAGTGCCGGCAAACGTCCTCGAGTTCATTTTTCACCGCCGTTTTGAATTTAAAATCTCACATTCGAATTGACGATAAACACACAAAGTTATTAATAATTAGGTTAGGTGTATATTTTTAAGGTGGTGTTTTCTATGGTTTTCGGTTTAGACGCCTAGTTTAGATTCGTTATATCTAATTGTATTTTTAAGATTAAGCACATAATTTTATTAAATGTTGATTGTATTTTTAATGCAGTTGTTTGTGACCAGTAGCATGAACGAGATTTATATGAATAAAAGTATTTTAGTTTGTAATATGTTTTATTTATAATACATTCTGTAATAAATTATTCCAACATTTATAACACACATAATTACACATGTAGCAACAACAAGTCTTACAATCTAAGCAACGAACAATTTAGTATACTAAAATACTCACTGAATAAAGAACATTGAATAAAAACAATAAACAACTCTATACATACTTCCGAGTTCTGAATAGAAAAATTAGTATTAACTATACAAAAATATTGTGTCCTCGGCAATGTTAATAGTATTTAACCATTTTTATGATTAGACGTCCGTTAAAATTCTAAAAAAAAAAAAAAATTTAGCTTTGCTTACAATTTGTCGGTCATTTGAAGTAGTTTTATTCAGGTACAATTCATTATAATTTTTATTCATCATTTTCAGTGTGTTCATAATTAATGACGATATAGATGCAACCCATTTTTACCGTTGTTCAAATTGTTTAAATAATTTTGAATAGCGACGTCGTAATTCTTTGATTCTAATGTATTGTGTCCGTCTTGATCGTCAGAAGATTCATAATAATTATTTGGAGAATGATTATAACCGTCTCCTACATATTCGTCACCGAAGGCTGAATTATAATTCCCTTGTGAAGGACCACTATAGGCGTGACTATCTTGTTCATATTGACGGGGCGCTTCATCTTGGGAGTGACTCTCTTGTACTTGGTAGGAATTGTGTGGGTTGTTTTGCAAATTACCACCACCGTTTTGAATGTCAAGTGCGTATTGTTCGTTGTTAGGTTTCGGTGCTTCAGCATGAGGTACTTTTACAATTTGAGGTACTGGAACAGGATACGGCTTATTGACATGAACTGGGTATGGTACTTTTTGTATTACTTTCACTGGATACGGTACTGGAACTTTAACTGCGACTGTTTTGGTGATTTTCACTACTTTTACTGGGGTTTCGGGATATTCCACGTGTTCACCAAGGTTGTGTAGTTCTGTTTCGTATCCTTCGACTGGTATTGTGTATGAGTTGTGGGATGCAAAAGACATACCGGTATAAATTAGTAATATTGTTAATATCTGAAAAAAAATACAGTCATAAGTATATAGATTATAGGTACTATTAAATTCTAGGTTAACAATAAAAGCTTTGGGCTGCAGGGCTACGCTATTTCACATGGAATTACATAATGTTGCAGTTTTGTTTTTCCGTCGGTCGTAATGACTATTTATGTAATCTAGCTTTATTCTATTTTTGTTACCTAATATAATACCGTAAAAAGGAAGCAATATTTACGTAACCTCTTACATAAGAAGTATATCTAATAACATCCGATAAAAAATTATCTCGTTAATAACAGTTCTACAGATCGTAAAGTAAAACAAAAAGTACTAACCGACGTTTCCATTGTGCTGCAAGTGAGCGTACGACTGAGGCACAGTTGGAACTATTTACATTACATGAAGAGAGTGGCTTTTATACAAAGCCTTTAAACTAAGAGGTTGCTTGAGCCAAACGAACTATTACTTTCTTTCAGTCATACAAATTCCCGCCGCTCGGCATACGGCACTATCACATTCACCGCAGTCTGCTGTTGTTGTTAATGTTTATTAGTTCAAGCATTTGGTTTATTATCTAACTTCCTGGAATAAACCATTAAGTCATATACTAGATCTAAAATGTATATTATCCTGGTTTACAACATGTTTATTAAATTGGCAAGTACCTACTGTTTCAGCAGTTAATGTGTTAAAAATGATTACGCTTAAATTTTCTAACTATTTATTATGAGAATAATAAGGTTTTAAATAAAATAGGCTTAAATCTATCCTATTGATTATAATAGTGGAAAAAATAGTTGGTTTGTTTATTTAATTAATCGAGATAGAGGTTCGAACAATCATTATTTGTTTTTCCAAGAACTTTTGGTCTTTTTTGTAAAGATTTCAGACAATTTATATATTTTGAGACATTTGAAAATATATTTCATGTACCGAATATTTAATTTCAAAAGGTGAATTTCACAAACCTACAAAAGGAAAAACAAAAAAAAATAAAAAGATGCCATTTATTTTAGATTGAACTTTAAACCACCTGAAAAATACGAGTTAAATTTTTGACGGGAAAGAAAATTTTTCAAGTTTAGAAACAATAAAAAAGTCGCAGGTAGTTATATCGGGTGACTAATGGGGCAGCAGTTCGCATCTTCATAAGACTAACTAGGTCTTGGTGACCACTCAGGAAGGAAAAATTTCATCATACATAACATTCAAGGCTTGGATCGAAATCAGAGAGCGCTTGGAAGCGCTATTTGACATCGCTGCGTGATTTTCACCGATCGACGTTATTCTTCATGTATTTTCCTTAAATCTATAGTCACGTCCGCTTGCATATGCATTAATTATATTATTTAAAAAATAATTTCGAGTTTGCTATTACACATGGGTTAAATTTATTTAAAATCAGGTTGTTTGTTATTAGTACCTTATGTGTTAAAACTTAGTTTTTTACACCACCTACTTTTAAGTTTATCCTTTAATTTTGTCTTTCCTAAACCTGGTTACCTAGAAGAGGTGGCTCTGTAGCCATAAGGTCGCCTCTTGTGCATTCTCAGTAGAGAATATAAATAAATACTTATGTTACTTTCATTATTCTTTTGGTGTGTGCAATAAAGAATATTTTCATTTCATTTAAAACACAGCTACTCAAGCCTGAGATATGGCTGAAATTATAACAATAACAGTAGCTTTCTGCGAGAATGTACTACATGGTAATTTATGTGCGATATTTGTGCAATCTGCCGGTGAGTTACGAAACAGATCGCCCAAGTAACTACGAATTACAACTTTTTATATGACCTGATAAAAATATTATTAAAAGTATTGCAAACCAATGAGGGCTACCGTTTTTGTGCTCACCAGTTGGCGCCACTGGTGTGTGAGGTCCCTGACTTGAGCTGAAATATTGCTTTTATAAAATAATTTCGCAATTCACAAGAAGCAGTCTAAAAATGAATAAATCCGTGCAGCCCGCTTATAAACAGCGGCAAGTGGCTTCTCAGAGACCTCACGTTACACTAGGGCCTTTAGCGGCGAATTCAAACGCCTTATTGTGCACGCGTATTGACTGCTTTCTGTTAGCACTATTGCATATCATAAGTTCCCTGTGTTTCGAGATTATTTCAATATCATTACATCAAAATCAACAATTTTTAAAATCATAAATATTGATTCTTCTAAAGAAGGAAAAATTAAACATTTTAAAAATTTCCTGTGTAGGTATATATTTTCAAAATACCGAAAAATTTTTGTCGACGAGTCACATGCACAGATTTGTAGATGTGCAGAGGATGGATAATTTCTATATTAAGCATCATCAGCAGTTTTAGTGATTACATTAAATCAACATCTGCCCTAAATATACTAGTTTTCTTGTAATGATTTGACTGTAAATTAATTAAAAGACTATATTTATGAAATAATTTAATTATTGTTGTTAGTTATTTATATATCATATATGGAGATAAAAACAAGAATATGAATTTAATTACACTTTCATTCTATCAGATAGAACTCTCACAATAGATCCGGAGCCACCAATGTTAAATGCTTTTTCATGCCACAAAAGAAGATGTCCACTGGATCCCTCAGAGGGATATTCAAATCCTCTATAAATATATTTCATCAGGATGTCTATGTCATCTAAGCAGAGATTGGCAACAACTTCTTCTATTTGCGCAGATTTAATTGCAAGCAGAACTTTTAAAGTTAAAGCCAGTGCATTGTCCTGAAAATAAAAATTATTTTTGAATAAGGTTTTGAAGAAGAAAATAAATCACATATAAATATTTGTAGAGATTTGACTACCCAATACACCATTGTATAGTTTCTATTGCACAGGAGGTTGTGGGTTCAGCAGACAAATTACATAATCATTGTACAGTGATGGACATAGTTATTAAATAATTTTGAATTAGTTTTATAATAATATCAAACATTAATTTAAAAAAAGACCAAAAATATTTTCGGTCAGAAGATATGGCAATATTATTACAGCAAGTATCCTGATTCTAAACTACTGAACTACTTTTGTTGTAATTATGTGTACAGTTAGGCAGCTAATGCTTGTAATAATTCTAAAAGTGTTTCCCTCATTGCCACCTTGTTACTAATCCATAAAACAATTATCATACACTATATATAAACAGATTATAAGCAATAGAATCATTGTTTTAAAATGACACATTGTTAAGCCCTAGTTTTCAAAGATAAATATGAAAATCTTTAAGATTGAATACCTACTTTAACTTGTTGATCTGATGTTCCTATTGGTGCATGATTTAACACATGTTTAAGCGCATCAACATACTTTGCTGTATTTTTGTGTCAAGAAAATTATTTATCATAAAGTTAATAAAACAAAAAATAAAATTAACTTATACTGAATGTGTATTAAAACTAAACTTCATCTGATTTCTTAAGCCGATTCCTATAAACAATGGAACATCATAATATATCAGATACAAATAATTTTCATTAACAAACAGAAATCGGAACCTCGTTTGGGTAGTTATGATAATGCCACATTTTTATAGATATTTTTTAGATTTACTCCAAGTAGGATATTGTACTGTCCATAAGTAAAACAGTTTTTTTAGTTTTATCGGAACTGGAACAAATAAATAATTGCGATTTTTGATTTTAATTTACAAAAGTTTTTAGTAATCCAGAGAAATATTTTTTTATGAATTTTGGCTACTGAGCTTCCTATATATAAATAATAATATGTAAAAATCATTTAGTAATTAGTTTTTGGTTAATGATACATTGTTATAAATTCTGGAATAGATAAGTTGGAATGACTCATATCCAACATAACTGCATAGCTTTTGGTATGTAATGAGATTGCAAAATGGACTAGAATTTTTAAAAAGGATATTGATTCAATAGTGCACAAACTTCTCCTTCGTCTGGTCCAGCTGGAATTGATTGATCAGCTTCATCTTCCCGAAAATTATCTTCGTTATACTGATCAATATCAATTTTGCGGAAAGCCGAACTTGAAGTATTTTTCGCCATATTTATGTTTCTTATGTATTTTTATTTATAACAAGTTGGCAGTAAATAATTTGTTTATTTATTGTTTATAAAAAAAATCCAAAAATGTACGAAAGTCGACACTTTGACTTAATTCTAGTCCACAGAGTATATTGGTTACTACTAGTAATTCTAGTCCCACAGAGTAAGTAAACTTTCTAGTCCGTTCCGTTAATAAAATATGGATTTGACGTTTTGTAACCACAGAATATTATTAGAAAACAAAAGACTTGCGAAGTTGACAGATGAAACTTACATATTAGGTACCCAATTCACAAATGCGATTCCGATCAGAAACACCCGAAGATCAGACTGAATAAATTTTTAATTTATACGCATTTGTGAATAGGGGACATGATGATGTGTAGAGGGGGCATTAGCATGTAAGCTACGCTATATTTTATTGCCAGAAATAAAATATTTTAGAAAAACTTACGCTGCAAATGTCAAGTATTTGTCATTGTCGTTGTCATATATTTTCGTTTATGCACCTTTGCAGCAGTGTTGTGAAGTTTATATCGAAAATCGAGTGTTATTTACAATAAAACTAATATAAATACGACTCAATAGCAGTTAACATTTTTGACATATTTATAATAAATACGTAAACCTCCGTTCGAAATCTTTTACTTTGCAGCTGTTTTCTAATTATTTCGTCAGAATGACAATGGGTGATGAATTACCTGTCACTTCCTTGGTTTTACCTGTCCTCATACGCCCCGTACTTACTCAGGTCAGTGTTTGGAACAACTATCTTTATTAGTGTTAACTTTAATATGCTTTCCAGAAATCATAAATTTATCAAGGGAGAAAGGAGAAGAAAACTTACTAATTATGACAAACATGTTATGAAATTGGATTTCTGGAACAATTAATTTTATTATGCATAACTATTGCAGTTAACAATTTTGAAATCAGTAATTTCTTAAATTAAATGAAATTAATTACTGGCTTTCTAGACATTATATCACACATCTTATGTTGATAATTTATGTTCAAGAAAAAGTATTATCTTGGCAGCTTGAGAAGTATCATGTAGGGGGTTCACAAACTCTGCGTGCAGCATTAACCAAGGCTGAAGCGGCTGTTCCTGGTCTCAACTATGACTTAGTTGCTGGTATTATGAGGAGAGCTGATATTCCAGTCAATATGAATGAAAGCCTGCTTCGTTTACAAGGAACACTTACTGAAGCTGAATGTAAGTTGGTCTATTTTAATGATGAGGGAATGAATTTCTGTCATGATGTGTAAGGGCCAATTACTAAACTACAATAATATCAAGAAATGCTTTAAGGAGTCAGGAGGCAAATTTTGACAAAAAAAGGCAACATAAGATTTTGAAAAATTGTAAAACCGGGCCTGGAATCAAACTCATTGATTTTGCAAAAATAAATACACATTTTTTCACCAATTGATGCTGTTCTTAATAACATTAGTGCAATTTGTAAGTTGTATAAATTTCCCACTATAATGAATGAATGAATATACTTTATTATACAGACACGGAATTTAAACATAATAACAAAGTATACTATATGGTATAATTGGCGGCCTTATGGCTTCAAAGCCATCTCTACCATAATACTAAAACAGAGAACTTAAATAAGGGAAACATTGTAAACGGTATAGAGATAAAGATATATCAAAATTAAGTATATATGGTATATATATTAATAGTACACATTATATATAGATAAATGAAATATTATATAAATAGATAAATAAGTAAAACCATATACAACTCTATAAAAATATTATATCTCATATTTGTTCAACTTTTAAGAGGTATGCAATATCAATATAAGTATTTTTATTTCAAAGGTGCAGATTTAAGGTTAAATAGATCAGAAGAAGCATTCCAAGAATTGAATAAAAAGTCTGCAGCTCTCAAAAAAATTTTGAGTAGAATTCCTGATGAAATAACTGATCGTAAGACATTCCTAGAAACCATTAAGTAAGTATCATATTAAATAGTATGTTCATAGATTTTTAACATTTTGCTTTTTAATTGCAAATTGACTCATTAATTAATGATCTTTTAGAGAGATAGCATCAGCTATTAAGAAACTCCTTGATGCAGTAAATGAGGTCTCCACATATACTCCAGGACCGGGCAAACAGGCTCTGGAACAGAGAAAAAGGGAGTTTGTTAAATATTCCAAGCGGTTTTCAAATACTCTGAAAGAGTATTTCAAGGAAGGACAGTATGTATATAACTATGTTTTTTTCTAAGTTTTTCTTTTTTTATTGGATGAAGTTCAAATTGTAATAACCATTGTACTTTGCCAATTAATCAATCATAAATGATTACATATTTTTAAGTTGGATTTTGATGCCAAATCAATAAATATAAGATACTAGTTGACTCGGCGAACTTCATACCGCCATTTTTAAAAGTGCAGAAACATGCTTGACAGACACAAACTATTTCTATTCTTATGTTAAAATAAAATTGTGTTTTTTTTACTATTGTATTCACAATTGCTTCATATTTTCTCACCGTTTAAACCTTCCCTGGACTTCCACGAATATTTCAAGACTAAACTTAGGCAAATCGGTTCAGCCATTCTTGAGTTTTACCGAGACTATCGATCGGAAATTGATTTTTATTTATATAGAAGAAGATAGTGAGAAGATTACAAAATTTAAAAAAAATGACATTAAATAGTGACAACAATAACACTGTATATCATAAGATTTTGTTCTTACCTACACCTGTAAAACAATAGAATATTATTCTAATAGTTTTCTAATAATACTTTTCTTTTCAGGGCAAATGCTGTATTTGTCAGTGCTTTGTATCTTATACATCAAACAAATCAAATACTTTACACTGTCAAAAGCAAATCTGAATAATTTACAAATGTTCAAAATCTATTTTGAAAATTTTGTTATTCACTATTATTTTATGATGTTACAAAAGTATTTGTATTAACCGTCTATCAAATATTTTTATACATTAACAAATGTTATTTTAATATATTATAAAAAATATAACAGTGGTTGGTTTGTAATAATTTGCATATATTTTTTTGTAAAGTCATTAAAAGTTTTTAAAATATAGTTAAGCTTATATTTACGATAGGAAGTAAATTCTTGTTGGGAATTGAGTATTTCAGATTTCACGAAATATTGTCATCTAAAAATAATTATTAGTTTAAAATTAGTAAAAGATTGTAGTACATAAACTTTATTATTTTACATTAAACCTTAAATTTAAAATACAAAACATCTTTTCTTACTAATTGTTACAGTTTACATCCTAATAATGTTCCCAAGAAAATAAAAAGATGGCGTACCTTTGGCTGTGATTGTTTAGGAATGTTTTAAAAAAAACAATATTGCTTTTAAGGCAAGGTATACACATGCTGACTGTATGGGAAAAATAACGACAATATCCTGACACATTCTTCGAGTACCACAGAATGTCTGTACAGCGTTCGTTATCTATGAAAAAATCAATGACAAACAAAAGTACACTCGATAAACATTATCCTTCTTCTGTCTAAGTCGGATAATAATTCACAATCTAAGTTCAGTGTGTGTGTGTGTGTGTCGCTCTATATAAAATGTATGGGAGTAGGTACGCGCGTTCTGAAATATTAAATCCAATATATATATATCACAATCTTAAATATTCAGATCCAGGTTAAAATCTCAAATTAAAGCACTACAATATAACGAATGAGCTCTCATTTTTGTTTTTTGAAAGGAATCAGTGCAAATCAGCAAACGCAACTGTAATAGGCGTGTTGCCAATTATAATCAGGACTATTAGAATGCGCGAGGCCCCTGCAAAAGAGCGATTACACTGTTCGCGACCCCCTAAAGCCACTGCATAAACTCATAACTTTCTTCTATAAAGAGCATTAAGCATGGAAACAAATTCAATCATGAAATCAAATCTTATCTATTTTATATACTTACAGTTCAAACTGTGAGCAAAGTGTCAATGTGGAAAAAATAAAAACTTCGTTATAAAAACTGCTTTTTAAATGAAGCGTTAATGGCTGTTCATATTTTCGTGACCAGATTGACTTGGGTCATGAAGCTTGTACGTGATTGCGATTGCGATTCGTCGCGTCGTGCGACACCGGACAATAGCCGGTCACCGGTCGTGCCTGTTGAACTCTACGCATCTCGGTTATTTTAAACCGTGACACTTGACACAGCCTCTCGAGGTCTGCAACCTTAAATATTTTGACGTTCTTTTGAATTCCTGGAAATATAACTTGAGGAGAAAATCTTGAATATTATTTTCAAATATGACATTTGTAGAAATGTAAATTCTTGTTACCTACTTATTTTATTTGTAAATATTTTTGAAAACTTTGATAATCTAATTTTGAAAATGGAAAGTCAGTGGATAAACAGACACGTCAGACCCTATCTATATTTCTTTGTTTCATGTTTGACCTTATTCTTTACTTTGTGTTTCTCTCTTTTTTTAATGACTTTCTGAAAATACCTAAAAGTTTCATTTTCACAGTACATACGAGTGCTTAAAGTATTTTAAATAATTGTAAGTAAATCACTGTTAGTTTTGATTGTAAGCTTATATTTTTACAAGCACAATACCATTTATACTCACCTACCCACTTACTGTACTTATCTCAAATCTACAACCGATACATTACGAGGTAAGTACAACAAGTATTGCACGCTCAGTTTGACAGCGACCTTATAACACAATAGGTCACTTTCTTTCCGGATCAAATACGACGGTTCATCTCATGGCACCGAATCCTAACAATGAGTCAATCATGCGGATCATTTTAAATATTCATAGCTTTAAAGCGGAGGCGTAATCGATTTTAACTTCGGCGCGTTAGTTCTGCTTTTGCTCTACATTTATGAGATGAAAGTCTGTGATATGTTCACCTCTTGTCACGTTACTCCCTATGACCCTATATTTGTTAGCTTTTCATCTAATGCTATTGATATTTAAATCATGTTTTTCGCTCTCTTCAAGGAAGTTCTGACGGATTAATACGCGTGGTAGATATTTTGCCCTAACTTTATGGTAAGGATTAAGCAAATCAAGAGTTTATTTACTACGTTGGTGTAAGCAAAGCTTTAGGTTTTAATTTAGAAAAGCTGAATTCAAAGAATAAAAGGGACGACGTTCGTATTACCAAAATAATTTGTTGCACATTTTTGTGCAATACTTAAATAATAATATATTATTACTCAACTATTGTTATTTAATAGAAGCGATGATTTGTTTTATGCTAAATATGTAAACGAATTAAATTAAGGCGGATAAAGTTATTATTTAAAAGTTTTACCTTAAATTTAGTTACATGATGCGTCAGTTCGGGTGAATAGATAAGTATCAGAAAATTGGCTCGATTTTTCAATTATTCCTTCCACGTGTAAATAGATAATAATGTTAACAGTTTCTCGAATAAGCAAAATGCTTCAGGAATATTTGGAAAAGGAAAGGGAAAAAGTAACTTTTTATCATAATTAGTTATTATTAAAAATATCATGCAATCTCACCTTCACACTTGTCTTCCACATTCGGGTACGTAGCAGTTGTCCGTTTCTCGCAATTTCACCCGACTGCGACAGACGGAGGGCCATGCAAGTACGTATGTATAATGTATATAATATGTTTGTTTTCTACGTTCTGTAGCCCAAACGGCTGGACGATATTTGACATGAATTGAAGTTGGATTCGGTAGAATTGTGAATTGAATGAATTTTCAAAATGACGCTTGCAAATAAAAAAAGGAGGATTATAAAAAAATCACATGCAACACTCGCAACAAACAGTAAGTAAATAAAAATTTAAATATGGCTCAGGAAAAACCATTAAACACAATTTTTGGATTTGATCGAGACGGATTCAGGGGTCATATCACATATGTAATATTTTTTTACGTTTGTAAATATGTTTCCATCAGTAATAAACGCGACTTCATCTTTCAATCACATGTTACCGTAACAAAACGAAAAAAAAATATTGTTTTTTTCTGCAGTGTACTAAGCCTAATCGTGTGTCGGTATTTTGAAATGGTACAATATTGAAGAATTTTTTTTTTCAAATTTTACTTTGTATCATGCCCGAGGGAAACGTATGTAAAATGACTGCTTTTCTGTGAACGCAATCGTGTCAATGTTATATTATGTTGAAGTATTATTTTTTGCCAGAATTTAACTGTGCGATGAAAAATATGCAAAGCTCTTGTTTTTCAGACTCTCCTCCCAACTCGGTATGAAATGAAATACATCATTAAATATAACACAACATTCAATATAAAGATACAAAGAAAATAACTTAAATCTAATTATTATGGAGGTAATTGGCGGCTTATTGCTATAAGCAATTTCTTCTAGGCAACCAAGCGAAAGCGAAAAGCATAAAATTACTGAGGGGTAGAATGGTGCAACAAAAAAATTTATAAAATAACAGATAGAAAGAAAAATAAAAGAATATAGAATACAATATATACATATATAGATATTATATACGTCACGAGGAAAAGTAGTGTTAAAAGAGAAGTGTTTTAAAGGAATTAAGATTCTCAGCTTTCCTGATATAAATAGGTAGAGAATTCCAAAAGTTAATGGCTGACACTGTGAAGGATTTGTCAAAAAAGTTTGTTCTGTGTATTGGAGTTAAAAACATTGGATTATGATCGGAGCGCAGATTTATTTATGTGAACTTTAAAAGCAAAAGTTGTCTTTGATATAAGGAGGGGATCCCGGGTCAAATAAAATGGAAAATAATAGGTCAAGGATGTGTGCATATCTGCTAAGTCGTATAGGGAGCCAATTCAGTTTCGGAAGTGACCAATTCCCAAAGTTTTAAAAAACTTCCACACTTTGTTAGAATCACCACTTTCGACGGAGGAAGACATGTGGCACCGCTGAGCGTTACTGCTGCTTTGTTACATCGATTACTAAATTCTCTATTTTATACAATTACATTGAGCTTTATTTTTCAAGTTGAAGTATTTTTTTGTATTTGTTGTCTGAAAATTCCAACTGTTTTTACGTTGAACATGATGGAACCATAGCTCTTAGTACTGTTTAAAATTAATTTTTTTTTACTTTAATATAACATAAAAGAATCATTGTCAATTACTATTTAGTGTAATAAAATTAAGAATGTGCCTATTAACATTTTTCTTATTGTCTCTATTAAGGCGAAGATACTTTGTTATTGTGAAGCCTATATCATGGGCTTCAGCGCGGGCCTGAATAACATTGGCAACGAGATCCACTTGGAGAGCCCGGTGGACTGTTCTTAGGTTCCATGGAGCGCTAGCAATGCCCCTCAGTACTTTATTCTGGAATCTTAGAATTATCTAGATGTTGCTATGTTTGGTACATTCTTCACAGTTGAATACCGTAAGTCCACAAGGACTTGTTTATATGGAAAAATTTGTTTGCACCGACAATACGGAGTATTTTTCCAGCAGCCAAAGCAGTTTAATTCCATATTTTACATCAAAGTATGACACGATTTGCCTCCTCCGGTCAATAAACAATATTAATGTGTCTCATTTTTATTGCTGCATAAATATATTTTTCTTTCTTTCTTTCAGTATATTATTACTTAGTCCTAGTTCTGTGCACTCTTTTTTTGCATGTGTTTTTCATCGAAGCATCTCAGCAAATTATCACAGCAAATTGTCACAAATTACTTCCATTTCCTGTAATCCTTTTAATTTTAATTTAAGTATTTTATAGAGTAAATTATTTAAAACTTTTATTAACTTTTTTCTCTCTTTTCGTCGTCATTATCGCTATTGCATCAGTTACGAGGTTAGTTGATATTTAAAGTGATTGTTTTACGTGGCATATTTTACTCAAAATCACTTAAATTTAAACGTCTTTATGAACAAATAATATAGTAGGCATTATATGTGTGTGCTATGCCAAAATCTGTTCATTTGTTTTACTGTCACAAAAAGAAAAATCCTATACACAATATTGAATGCTTTTATTGAGAATTGATGTCTATCTATTAAATTAGCATAGCAGACTACTGAAAAAGCTAGTTGACGATGCAACACATTCGGAATTGATTGCGGAGGAGCATCCCATAATTGTTGCACATCAATCTCCGTTCTTGGTTGCAAAAACAAGCATTTGTTATTGAAGATATTATCATTTGAATTCGATAACCGAAATGTAAACGGAATTTATACCAACTATTCAAATTGTAGCATTATACAGAACGAAGTGCATGAAAGTTGGGACGACGATAAATTTTGGCTTAATTCAGAATGCATGCGTGTTCTAACTATTAAGCATATAAATTTAATAAAAAAAAACGCTTACTTTTTATTAGACACGTTTTTAAATCAAAAATTTACTAAGTATAATGATTTTGATAAAACTTTTAATAGTAGTTTTTCTAACGGAATTAAGTTGTAAAAAGTTTATCTTTGTTTTGACTATTAGTTATCCTTACACTTTATCCAATAAAAGATTATTTGTCTAATAACTATATTAGAAACATAGGCAAAATTTACTTCAAAGGCAATTATTTTATTATATTATATTATTTAAAATATTCTCTTAACAACCAACTATAAAGCCTCGGCTTTACCTATAATTCCTGACACAGACATATCCAGAAAAATATTGATGTAGTCGAGTTGGCCGCATTATATATTTCCCTAAATGATTTCAGAATTGATAAATTTCCATGTTTCAGCAGACAGATGTGTCGATGAAAAGTTTGACGGTATAGCAACCCGTGTCTAATGCGATGCGTAATAAAATATTTATGGAGCATCTGCTGGCGTCGGGGCAGTGGAGGTGAGGTGCGGAGCTCGGACGCATATGCAATGGCGTCTCCAGGCGACGATCCACAGGCAAATCTATGCTAATTCGTCACACGCTGAATAATCTGCTGTTTTGACGGGTCAAGTGTCTGTTTCTTGTATCACAATACATTATCTAGGGAGCCGAGAGCATTTTTAAAGTTTTAAGGTGAATTTTAACAAGTCATATTTTAAGTATCGATTCTTACATTACGGAAGTGTACAAAAACTTTGAACGATGTTTCAAATAAGCGTATTTAACATCAAGTATGTGAATACAAATAGGTCGTCAGATTTGCGGAACAGTTCCCACAGCAAACTAAGAGGGTCACTCGTGGGACAACATTGTTATTGTCAGTGGTTGAGCGAGGCGCCGGCACTGCCGCACCCGGCATCTGCTCCCTGTCGTGGGAGTGTGCGGGGAAACTGATCGCACATCACCAACAATAACACACAAATCAACGAGCCGCCCGTGGCAGGTCGCCCGGACGCACCCCTCTGGAAGCTGTGGGAACTGAACACTCGATTAATAATATCACGCACTTAATCCCTATTTCAAAACAAGCATGATCATTGCTATACTCGTTGCACAATGAATTTTGACCGGAACTAAATATTGCAGATTTGCTTCACGAAACTTAGAGTTCACACAGTTGAAATGCGTTTACCAATCACTTTACCAAAAATGTTACAACTCTTCATTTATTGCTATATTATCATTTTCAGCTTTCACTTCAACTTATTTTTGGTTTTTTCAATCTAAAGAAAAATTATACGAAATTGTTAAGTCAAAACGCACTTATAAATATAACATAGGGTTTTTTAAGAGAATTTTCAATCTTGTTTACAAAAATACCTGTCAAGCTCATAGGAATCACAATCCTACAACAAGAGAATATTTTTTTTTATTTTTTAATAAGTAAATAAGAATAAAATAATATTCATTCGATGCTGAATTCCAATTTAGTTAGTCATGCATTAAATGTGTGCAATTATTCCATTTATATACCATATTTTCTTGATAAAGTACATAAGAAAAGTTCATAGAATTTTCGACATCTATATTAAAATAAAGAAAAAAAGGAAACAGAGAATTTTGAGATTCAGGGAAAGCGCAGATTAGTTATCTCTAAAAGAATATTTAAGTATCAGCGTTACAACTTACAAACTATGGTAAAAGCTATTTGTTCGTATTTATTCATTAGTATAATTACGACATATCATCTCGGTATGAATATTCATTACTCATGAATGAGGGGTACGATATTAACATGGAACTATCATACACCACCTGACGCGTATGGTCAACATTGCGTGACCATAGCGAATGTAATTGTGGCTGTCGGAGCTCATCAACAAATTGTTGAAAAATGTTTTACTTATGTACAATTACATTCTTTATATAGTTTTTACTTTTCTTTATAATCAAATACTGCTGCTAAACCCCGTTAATTCTTTTCAAAATGATAATATTTCACAATGTTACAATTTTTTGTGTTAAAATTGTTTAATAATTTTGTTTAATAATATGTTTATTAAATTATTCTTTCATATAGGATAGTTGAGAAATATTAAGTTATTTGCGTGCAATTGAACAAAACAAAATAGAAAACTATGTATTTACGAAATTGGAGTGATATGTTATATATTCTTCGGGATAATATAGATGCTCACAATGATGCGCACTGGAATAGTAAGTAGTAAATAAAACATGTTACGTTCCGGACCATAAGTTTTTGATTATATCGTCCGCGTGTGCCAACTGTCAGCAGTCGCGTGCCAGCTTAATAAGCTCTTAATGAAATTAAGGACTGTTGCAACCAACCATATTGTTAGGGATGACTGACAAAAACATAACAATTATAAATTTTGGTGGTGTTATAATTTGTTTTTATTTTAGCTATTATACCTTTGCAGGATTATGTGTAGATGCCTACTTATCTCACTGAGAATTTACTTTTGAGCCAGTTTTGAAATTAGCCGATGTTAAACGAAATCATCGCTCAATGACAACTTTTTTCATAATGTTTATCGCGTTGTCAAAATCTCAACTTATTAGTACTAATCATGAGAGATATATTGCCATCTAATAATGGTTCATATCGCATGATAGGATCATCGATTTATGTTCATTGTCGTATCTTTGATGACTCTACAATCCGAACATACAAAACAGTTATGACTTGTCTGTATAAGAAATAGAATAGGTATTAACATAATTTAATTTAATATTAAAAAACAACTCAAGTTTGAACTAAATTACCTTTGATATTCTCTTTAATATTTTGTTGCCTAATGCTTGGATAAACAAGAAGTTATTCCTTGATATAACTACGGGTTTGATAATATTTTTCCCATCTTTTACTTCTCATGGTTACCGAAATTTAGGTTACAGGCAAATGTGAGATATTTAAACATTACATTTCACAACTTGCAGGTGTTTGTTTAAAAGTATTTTTTTATGAATACACATACATTCGCTATCAGTTTCCTATGTATGACACAGAAAAGTCACAAAGATTTGCTTTATACATTATCAGGGGAGACGGTGTTTATTTACGGGTTGCTTAATGTCACCTATTCCTGTAGCGATCCCTTCAGAGGCGCGTAGTTATTCCAATGAACACGTGCGCTAAAGCAAACAGATGTGTGCCAGTATTCACACCGGCTTCTTTCAGGACCTGATAACGCGTAGTGCGAAAGCAATTTACGCAGTTATAAAAATGGGTAAGAATAGCCACCTAGAAAGTTCTCTGTGGAAAAAATGACAAATAATGGCGTCAGAAACGTCCAGCTGTACCTACTATTGTTGCTTCTCCGTATAGATTCAGATTAAGACTGTATCGTTGCGTCTGCTTTGTTATGGGGTACATTTTTGTGACTTATGTTATAATGATTATTTCAATAAAATGTTCTTTTTAACTTTTTACAAATGGTACCCGTCTATTAATAAGATTCTAATTGGTTCGATTCTTTATTCTATTGTTTCTAATTTGAATGATAAAATATAAAACGATCCATAATTTTACAAAATATAAATTGTCCCATTGCATAACTGAAAATAATAGGGTAAATTTCGAACACGTTCGTCGCGACAGCACGCAAGACGGTGCACATACATCACAACCAAGAGCACAGAGCAGACCGCACTGTGAATTATGACCGTCGTAAAACTTAAAGCTATTCCCTATAACGCGTCTTTAAATGATAATAATATTATTACGAAACGTCTACCAAAGAATAATGTTTCCTGTCTACGTGTTAATTTGCCAACTTGTGAAGACCTTGCTATAACAATCATTTGACAAATAATACCAATAATTAACTTTGTGTTCCATAACTTTGTGATAATAACTTTGTTGTCTGATGTCTATTTCTTAACAACAATGTCTGTTGGTTCTATAATAGGAATAGGATAACATATACATATAATGGTAGATTTTTTTAAATTTCTTAATATTGGGTATGAAAGTTAAAAGTGTTCAATAGTTACAGTCGATTTTACAAAGAATCGAAAATATATACCGAATTATACCTTACGTGTAGGAAATAGTACTTTATAGTAATAACTAATGTATATTGTCTTCCCCGAGATTTCTCTGTGAGAACTAAATTATACGCATGCATCCTGTTATGTTATTATTATTATTGATAAGCAGATTACAAAGAGATCAAAAAACTGATCAACAAACAAAATTATGCTAATTAAAACATATCTATATAGAAAAGAGTTACGATTTTTTCTTTTAGCTCCACTTACCTTGCCCTGGGAAAGGGATTGAAACACACCTGCTCCAAGCTTCCGATTGCTTATTTTGTTGACTTTGTAAAGGGAGACCCGTTAAATAGCGTCGATAACGATTATTTTGTGGATCACATACGAGAACTAGTTCCTTATTAATTCGTCATAAATATGCACTAGTTTTTTGATCCGGTTTCTTTTGTGTTCTGCGTCGTGCGAGTTCTGTTTCATTTGTGTGAGTTCGATTAAGTTCGTTTCATAAATATTTATTAGTTAAATTAAAATATTTTTAAAGCTATTGTCATTCAATAAGTTCAATGATAAATATTCTAGCTTAATACCGAATATAAAGATAAATGTTAATTTTTTATCAACCCATACGTTACTTAATATTTATGTTGGGTATTTTAAGACTTCAATATCTAAATTAGAGATTATTATAGCAACAAATTGCAATTAACAGT
>LQNK01000106.1:369553-385936 GCA_001586405.1 Phoebis sennae
TATTTTTTATAACAACTATGTTCATTTTGTAGTCTACGCGAGCGAAGCCGCGGGCAAAAGCTAGTTCTTAATATTATTGAGAGTATACCTATACATCTAATTGTTTGTTTGTTTGTATTGAATAGCTTTTAAGCTACTGAATCGATTTGAAAAATTTGTCTACCGTTATTCCCAATGAACATAAGCTATAATAAGTATTGAAAAATAGATAACTAATGCAAACGCAAGTGAAGCTGAGGGGTTGGCTTTAAGGCCCGTATTCAGAGTTGTATCTTGAGCAATGATTCAAGTTTTAAGTCGAGATTTGAGTCAAGATTTGATTCTAGAACGTTAATTAATACTCGATCTGACAATCGTTTCTCCAACGATCGAAGATCACCAAATCTACCCTCTGGTATTTATTCCAAAACGTCATTTGAGTCGAGATCTGTCATTGAGTATAGATTTGATCGTTGATTGCGTAAATTTGGTGAATAAGGTGTCTTGAGTAACGATTGACATTTTACTATTTAATTGTTTCTTAATTATTATAATTTAAGATAAAGATATTAATAGCTATTTAAAAAACAGTAATTTTACTAAAATATTTGATGATGTGCCGTGTAATAAAGTGACGTGAAACATTAAAGACAAAAGTAAGTTTGGATTATCGTTTCCATGATCATTGATCATATCCTTACTCAAGACAAGTTTCTGCGCAACAAAACTCAAATTTCATTTCGGAATAAGGTATCGTCTTAAGTGCTGATCGGTAATCAAATCGAATCTCGGTTGAATGTTGATCTGAGCGACAACTCCGAATACGGGCCTTAATCACCAGAATATAAAAAAAAAACGTTTGTTTACTTTAAAGTATTTTTTAATCCTACATTAATTGAAAATATACTTAGAAAAAAAGCTAAGCTAAGCCTTATATTCCTATGATATTATTGTAGGCCGTTAAATCAGTTTTCAATTTAAATATCGGTAGCGCCCGCACCCATCGTCCGGATATAAAGTCTTAAATTATATATTATTTGTTTAAGAGAGTACATATAACACGTGCTACGTACATAATGTTCAGGTAGAAGGGGGAGCAGGCAGCTGTCTCCACAGCACTCATATAAACCACGCCTTTACTACTTATCTTCGTCTCGTGTATTTACTTATGTAGTACTTTTGGATGAAAATATATCGATGTAAATTAAGATGGCTATGTTTGGAAATATGATGGATGGCTTAAAGTTTGAATGAAAATTACAGTACAATATTAAGAATTAGAAGTATCTATAAACGTTAGATATGATTTCAGATTGTTTCACAATTACATATAACAAGACAATAATAAACTCGTTAAGAAATATTTAAAGTTGATATTAATTCTGAATCGACACTCAAAATATAATTTAAAATTTTATAATTCTACGAATGGTAGGTTATTCTTAACAAATATCAGCTGATCATTTCCTTTTTTTTCCTGACTGTCGCACAAAGAAATATTAACTCAAAAAGCGTCTGCATGACGGAGCTTTGCGTCAACGGCGATTTTTTCTGAAGGCGGGAAGCTCGGTCGGTACTGCAACCTGTGCAGATTCTATTGTTGGTATGGAATGCGTTGAAATTCGGTGCAGCTGTCTTGCGCACATGCTCCTATAGGTTTTTGGAATATGATTTGCGCAACTGAAATTTGCTTTATTAATCTGCCTCCACTGCAAAGCAGAACAAAGCAGAAATAAAAATTATACACGCACTCTTATAAACTTTACTGACTAACTCATAAAATTTCTAACTGTAGAATAGCTTTGTACTCACGAAATTGTCATATGATGATACTTAAAGTTTTTAACCGATTGCCACTGATAACTACCACTTTAATTGAATTTTATGACTATAAATAATTAACATGACATTATATTTGACAATAATTAATTTGATTATTTGTAAATTGTATAATCTCATTTTATTTAATTAAATATTTTAAAAAATTGCATGCCATCTACCATGGCGAGACATGTGATACTCTGTAGTAATGTTACCATCCACTTCATACCGTGTTTTGGCAAGAAAAGATTAAAAAAAAGCATTAAAGGAAAAATTAATTTATATTATCATTACATTCCAATTATTCCCAGTGTTTTATTTTTCCCTTCACATAGTTTTGAAATATTTCATTTATAAATAGAAGATATAGTAATAACAGTAGGTACTGATAAGCTCAAATATTTTAACCATTAAAGTTATTTTTCAAGATAGGGTCGATTCGATTTCAAAACAAGAGATGGTTTAAGTAAGATAATCGCATAGTAAAAGTCAAATTGTGTAGGCCCCTGAACTCGACGTCGCGTAATTGACAAGTACTGCACGTTTTGTGTAGGTATAATCAACGTTTCATCGATTATTCGAAATTTGAATATTTTGAGTGTATCAGTTAAGATTACCCTTCCTCAAAGCGACGTCGCTACCTCTGAACAAGAAAACTGTATATTGTGTCTCATCGTCATTTGGCATATATGTCGAAGTATTGGATAAATTGGTAGAGAATATGAATAGCCTATGAATATGAAAATGAGGAGTATAGATATGGATCAAGATATTTCTCTCAAACCTTACTGAATAATCAGCAATAGTTAGTATCTAAGATGTATACGCGTTTTTTAACAATTTATGCATATCGCAAAGCAAAAAGCGTTCAACTGATAGCTTTAATTACTTAACAAATGCCCTCAGCGATCAACTTGATACGATATTATGACTCACTTAAAAAATGTACAATAATCACTTACTACAAAGTACAAATTAACTTGAGTAAAGATGTTGCGTGCTACGGTAGCTGACCGCAATAATGTGAATGGTTTGTTAAAACGAGATAACTTGTTATTTCGTGCGATTGAATCAAGATTGCTTTTTTTATTACTTCAACATTTTACAGAAAAGTATTTTAACCGTTGACTCAACAATTTGGAACGGGTAATTAAACTAACCTTACAGATTATACGTATAAATGTTACCGTAAGATGTTTAATTTAATAATGTGTTTATGAAATAAATCGATATTTGAAATTAATAACAGTTTATATGGTGACTTACTTTTGCTTCAATCAGTACTAGACTATATGCAAAATTAGATAGTATTTCCGCAATTTACTTGAGATTGCAAACAATAGAACAAGTGGCAAGGCGTTGTCGGTGTGGCGAGGCGTTTAATAATTTACAACAAGTTATTAATGTGGCGCGCGCCCGAACCAGTCCGGCGTGTGTCAACGTTCACTTGAACCTCAACTCTCAAGCATGCCTTATTCCGCGTTTCAGTCCTAACGATTCAAAACATCCTAAATGGTAAGCACTAATTAAATATACTTTTTCGTTGCATGTATAAATTTACCACCTAAACGTTTTTTACAGTTAACGATAATAATATTAAGTGTACTGACTCTATTGCCTCATTAATACATACCAATTGCACAATTATAGATACTTCCGTATATTAACAGTGATACAGACTGCAGTTACAAAGTTAAATAAATAATCGCTTAACTCTTTAATCAATCGTTATATAAAGCGACAGTGAAGAAAAATAATCGGCCATCGCTTGTATAGCCCTTTATCATGAAGATGTCAGCGCAAGGTTATCATTTTATGTCTCATTATTAGGATTTGCACATAATTGCAATAAATGTCCAAGGGTTTGTCGCGACGTGGACAGCAGAACAATCGGCAAGTGGCGCCCGCGCGGTTTAATCTCGATTATAATTTGGTCTAAGTTAAAAGCGAAGTTATGTTGTCGGGCCTTTAACATTTTTTCTAATACTCATATATTTAGCCGATAAGTAAGAATAAGATTTATATGAGTATATTTGTATTACTGGAATTCAGGCTAACTGTAAACCTTATTAATTCAAAGTAATAAGGAAAATTAAAATTTTAAAATTAAAAGTTCATTTTATTTAGCATAAAGCTGAGCAGCCCGTTATTTACAATCAATAAATGCGTCCATCGTTTGAGTTCAATATGTCTTACATTGTTTTAACAACCACCGTTTGCATGTATTACAGTTTGTTTGTACCAGATGATTCAGTGAGCTTGTTGAGTGCTCATAGTCGTTTTGTACACGCAATAGTTCCACGTCTTCCTACATCGTTATTTCTGTTTGCTGACAGCAGAAATAACTAAGTGAAGATATCTTGTTATTGTGGATTATTTAGAATGTCCATTATAGTCCTTGTCTTTGTTAATTAGCTTTTCTTCTATGATTGACTTGGGACTCAGAGTCCACTGTAAGTAAATGCATTAATAAAATAAATACTTTGGACACACGATTACTTTTTATAGTTAACTTATTTATTATTCTGACTTTTATTATGTGATGATAGATACAATTTCATGATAAAACTCGCCAAACAAAGGAAAAAAAATATTTCAAAGGATAGAAAATATTTTTTTTAACTGATCATCCTACTGATAAAGAGAAAAGTTCACAGAAGCATTGATGATTAGAAACAATATAAAAACGTTTGGGACCTCTTTCAATATCACAAAATTTATTATTGTTTAAAAAAATAACTATTTCATGTCAGAGGCTCTACTTCTTTGGCATGAGCTTTGCGTACAAGCTGAAATATGCCCGGTTCCTAATTTTAAATTACTCACACATTTTCATTTACAAATTTCATTAATTTTGGATGATGGGTGTGTGGAATGAATTAGAGGCAGTTTAGGTCCCTTACAGATACCCTTTAATGTAACCAGGTGTAGCGTCGGTTAGTGATATTAATTGCATGACGTGGGTTGTTGGTACTGGATTTGTTATTGACAGATAGAGCCTGTAAACACGTCTGTATCTACACAATCTATTTCTAATGACTGGCTGAGAGCACTGCGTAAACTGTTCGATATTTACTATTGCGGGGACACCGGCTGTAGTGATTGCTCACCGCGGCTATTGCACGGAATTTATATTAATCACAACTTAATTTAACAACCGTTAAACCTGATACAGAACTTGTAAGTGTTTGTACTTGTATTGGGGATTTATTGATATTGGAATAGGTTTCTTTTATCTACCTCGTGGGTGGGTTGGCAATTCAGGTGATTTACGTGATTTTCGCATTTCATTGCAGAGTAAATTACGATCACACAACAACCCGGAAGCTTTTTAACAAAATTATTTTGCACTTAACTTAAAAATTTTGATAGCTTGAGTTGTTGCTTACTATTACAATAAATCACGAAAAGGATTTTTCTATATATTACAGCGTTAACTATTAAACACAGATTTTTTATCTACTCCTTAATTGTTTTATTTACAACAAAATCTATTTTCAGATTATTTATGTTGATTCCAATCTAAGTACCTGTCGTGCGTTTATTATTTCATTTCTCAAATGGAAATATTGTTATCGTTATGATTAAGGGCATGGCAGTAATCTGGAAACGATTAGCTGCGTCGCAGGCGCACGTGCGCGGCGGTGAATAAGCTGGCGGTACCGGTCCGACCGTATCTCTGTTTATCTAACACTTTTGAAATATCTAGCCCTCTATAAGAACCTTTATTGTTTAAGAACTCTAGCGCCCCATGGAAAACGTTTTAGAGAAATTGATTAGTTATTATCGTTGATAACTCTATGTTACTTTCTAGATAACGTTCTATTGTAAAGTTTGTGCTTTTGTTGTTCTATTGTACATCAGACGGAGAGCAAATATATTTTTATATTTCATTTTAATTGGGTATATTAGGTGATTTAAATCAAAAGGGTTGTTTATTTCAACATGTTTAAATAACGTTTAGGTAACTTGAAATTGAAACGTTAAAAATTATACTTTATTTATTTTTAATTTTAAAATTAGCGATGCCCGAGTAAGATATATCAATTTTATACCATTCACAAAGGTGTAAAGTGACAATTTATCTGTATATGTAACAACATACTCATTAATACCACATATTGTTGTAATAGAAGCTTTAATATTCTCCTTAATGATGTCGAATAACCTATACGATTACTTTTCTGTATCTGTCTAAAAAGCAATTAAAAGATTCCAATCAATCGGAATTGGATTAAATCAATAAAAACGTTTGTTTTTTTATGGATCGCCACGTGTTTACTTACAGCCGGTACGCGGTAGTGCGATACCTGCGCAGGCGCATTCGCCACGCTCATCACATCACTGTTACGACCACCCCTTCGCTCCCCCATGCATGACGGACATAATTAATTTCCATTAATATAAAACTATTCTCATTCACTAATGAGTTTAAGATGATACTGTAATATTTTATTGTTTTCAAATTTTATAATTATGTTATATCCATACAATGAGGTAGCTATGAGCTATAAGCAGTTTTATGTCGGTAGTTCTATTAAAATACCTTTTATATGAGTTCCTACTCTTCTTTGTACTGTCAATAGCTACACACAAAATTTATTTTCAAAAGTCACCCTTAAGTATTATTATGAACAATATATTGATCCTATTTAAATATTCATACCGTTTAGTTTCCCTCGGAAACCGATATCATTACTTTTATAGAAACCTACTTGTTCTAAAATTTAATCGGTTAAATATTGTGGGTTCACATAGCAGTATTGTAAAGCGTTGTTAGTGTAACCCGTTATTGCGATTGCTTTCAATCGGAACAATGGCATAACAATTGAAATTTGAATAATAAATAAATAAAACTATTCTCACAAACCTACCACTTTAGGATTCTGTACCGAATTGGATCATTAAAAGTTTTAAAGGGCAAGTTCAACGATCATTAAGGTTTCATAGCAGGAGAGCCCCGTAATTTAAACTGAGTTAATATACGGTGTGTCAAAAAACTCACTTACCACCTATTACAGTAGGCAAAGTAATATTATACTTAATAATGACTGTTATTTGAGGAACCTGGCAGTAATAGCCCATATTGATGCTTTTTTATTGCAATTTTTTTATTTCACAGGACGATACGTAGAGTTAACTAAATGCGTTTTTATTTATTGTTGTGTATAATCAATGCAATACACTGGCGGCTAATGTACAAATACTAGTTTTGTCCCTAATTATAGCAATATCTATATCTAGAAGAGTGAATCTTTTCAAAGCAGGCGCCTTGAGGCGGTTGGTTCGCGTTGAGATAAAGCGTAGTTCTCGTCAGAAGTAATGCGAGACGATAGCCAGTGACGAGTCAATTGCGCCCACGCATTGCAGGCTGTAGAGCCACTGTCTTCAAATTGCATTTATACCTTACTTATTTCTGAGCCATTTTGGTTTATGCTAATCAATGTTTAAGTAAGCTTCCTTATTCATTTAATTTACAGTTACAATGAAAATAACAATAGTTGATTTAAACGTTTATTAATGTAAACAATGTGAACAGTAAAATTATTTATTTATCCTTACCGCCATCTAGGCTTCTTGCCTTCTAGAGCCTGGCGATGCTTTATCGAGAAACCGTGATTTACTGCTAGGGATCTTAAAATGGTAGTTCATTATGCCTGCTTAGGTATCCGTAAGGTGTTCTGAATAATGTTAAGATAACAGTGAATAAATGCCGGCGGCGTCTGTGTTGGGTCAACCGCGAACCTGCTTTGCTTGTAACTTCATTATTCGGTAATAAAGAATAAATGATATGCGTAATTTATTGCACTTTTCATAATATGGCGGATGCAATATCTTTGATACAATGGTAATAATAGGCACATAACTTAAAATATGTGTAATATTTAAAAGTTTCTAATGAGCTGTTATTATTTTCTAATTCGTGTATCGTTATGTAATAGATATGAATATGAATTTTATTCTCTAACTTTGCTTGATCATGGCTTTTTAACATCTCAACAATAATAAACGTAGTTATAAATTGTCGGCGCTAAGGCTTTTTCGATTAAACTATTGATGACTATTCTATACCAGACACTTGCATAAAAAAGGATGAAAAACGCGATTACATGTTAAATGCTCTTATAGCAGAGGTAAAGGAGCCGCTCGGGCAGGCGTAGGAGCCCTAATGTAGTGTCTATGTACCGGATAGCTCGCGGCTATCTGCTGCTCGCCGCCAGAGCCGCCGCGTCGCCACTTATGCCCGCATTGAATCGTAATCGATAAGCATTATTAATGAGCATGAATACCAACAAATAAGGGTAAAACAAACACCTTACAACTAGTCCGCAAAACGTTATCAGGACCATTGTGAGTAGTGAAATATAATTAATCAACCATTTATTTCTGCTCTTTATCCCGGAAAATACATGTTGTGGTAAAACAAACTCTTGCTTAAGCATGGAAGAAATTCGTACAACATTTACGAGAAGGGTTTTTAGCAACCCAAAACATATTTTATAACAATTGTGAGTATCTATTACCATAGAAACGATAAGTACTGTAATTGAAAATGTATTGTAACATAACATGAGGCAATATCTCAGAAAGGCACAATTATCCCGTCATAGATCTAAGATCAATCAAACCATATCACCTTATGTGGGCCATTAATTACTGTAAATAGTAATTACTTTAATTATTCTTGACAGTCTTTGTGTGAAGTCGTGAAGTTACTGCTCGCTCGCGAAGGTCGACGTGGAGTCTATTGTAATAGAAGAGGACTCAAAAAGGTTTAATTTTAGATACCGAAATATCTATAACAATACACATGATTGCAAATTTGTTAATTATAACCTGACCTACATTTGAAAATAATTGAATGTAATGCGATAATATTTGCCTTGCACTATTGTACGACTTCAAAAGTTTTTGAAACAGTTGTAGAGTTAATAAGATTTGATTATAAACAATCCAGACACGTACAATAATAAGTAAAGGTTATCACAATATTCGTAACCACCTGGCAATTATCCAGCGTTGCATTACCGGGACCAACATTTTTCGATTAGTCTATACTTAAATTTAATGCTTAGTTACAGTTTATTTTTTTATTTCAACGTGTTATTTTTAAATTACCACCTTCTTGATAATAACCTCAGGGTAAAATAAAAAGTTGTGAATATGGGTGTCCTAAATATGGTGTATCTAATAGGAACCTACTGGCTTAAAATTTATGGCGTGTTGAATCCAATAATTGACCGTTCCTTTTGTTTCTCATTGAAAATATTTGAGTCGTCAAGTAGTCGATTTGCAAGTATAAAAAAAATCTCTTTTTGATATAATATTAATCTAATTAATAATTTTCCAAAATATAACATGATGGAATAACATTAATAATAATAACAGTATATCACGTGTTTAAAGTGAAGCTAAACACCGTTTTTCTGACTAACCCGGCATTAATAGTAACAAATCTTTAACATATGTATTACTATAATTATATTCGGTTAAAAGTTGCAAGTAGGAACATATTGTAGTTTTTTAATAAATTATTAGTAGGTACCTATTGTTCCTCATTTCATACGTAACACGAGGTAACTTAAATACTTCGTGGTCTACATACGAGGCGCAGTACGTGTTCCACTTCGATATCTGTCAAAGGATCCCGTCAGGTGATCTTTGGGTCCGTGACTCAACAGTTACACTAACGAACCGGTGTGGCGCGTGCTTCATTGTGCCGTATTATCTCTCATTATCTCGCTAGCCTAGATACAAACTTATTCTTTAATGTATGGGGCAATATCGAAATTAAAACAATAAGCTTTAATAAGCGTTATGTATTCAGCAACGAAGAGAAAAGAAGGAATTACATCAGGGTTATGCAACATCACTGGCTTTGTTGTGGGTCGTGTAGACTTAAAAATGGCTTTTGACATCGCGCTACTTGACCTCAAACTCAACACAAACCTAAACGATCCCGAGATAAGAAATTTAATTACTCTTGTTATGGTACAACTTATGATTGGCAAATTTCAATGATAAAATAGTTCACTCAAACGTTATATCTGTTAAAATAACTGTACAACCTATACATATGATATTCAATACTTCAATACATAGCAGGTGGACATAAATCACCGTAGGCCTATATAGAGCTTGTGGTGCTTACCGTTTATCGAATATGATTAATACCTTTTTGTTCACTCGTGATACTTATCAGCGGTTATTATATTTCATTAGCCTTGTAAACTATTTCAACCGTCAAAACGATCGATCAAGGTGTTAAGTGGACTCATCATTTTTTGAGCATGCGATGGGTGTTATAAGGTGCATTTAAATGTAGTATAGATGGTCAGTAACACCTGCCATAGATAAACGATATCCAATCGTAATATATGAGCTGTTAAAGCTTTCGCCGCATCATCACGGTATTATATCAGCGCTATTGTTCCTTGATATATCAATGACATATCGTTTGCTATAGGTTCAACAGAATTGTATACTTTTTTTAAAGTTAACACAAGACTAGACAGGTGTACGTAATATATCGATTCCGAAATGAATAGTAGAACAATTTTGTAAAAGTAGATACATAATATACTGATTGCAGTATAAATATTACATTTATATCTGGTATCTCTTGGTAGAACTGCATCTTGATTTATTTGTATACATATAAAAACAAGTATTTTTATTAGCCTTTAATTATTTCAAATTCATAATTGTACGTAACTTTTATTTGGCAATAGACTCGACTCTCGAGCATTGAAACATTTGCTTACTCCTAGGTTGACTCGCAAGTCGCAGCGCGTGACCGGCCGCGGCCCCGCGACAGTAGTCACCGTGAACCATCTACTTTCTGCTTCATTTGAAAGTACGCAAGTATTACACCTCGAATATCCCGCATTAATCTGGACTTTTGACCTACATGCAAAGAACCGATGATCCAAATCGTAAGTCACGATTATGAGATTAATATTTTGTTTTATGTGTTGTCGCCGTGATTATCGGAACGAAAACGGACGCAACGTTTTAACAACATTTGATGTGTCGGTTCGAAGGAGGCTAAGTTCGGAATCACGACGTCGCTGCTCAACTTTCGACTATAAATATCGTTTAAGAATCACTTGCGACAGCATTGGATTGATCGATGTGGCCCTTGGCATTTGTATTTAATAACTGTAAACAAGAGATGGCACAGATAGTTAATGACTTGTTGAATTGACAACGTTAAACGCTTCAAACTAAACACATATTCTGAACTGTAAAAGTGTAAAATAAAATGAGACAAGGTAAGAGTGGAGAATAAGAAATCCAAAGTGAGCATGTAGATAACTCATTAACGACAGGTCGAGCATATACGTTTTGCTATTTAAATAGCTTGCGGCGTTTTCTAATATGTTTCAGTGTAAGAACGGGTTGCGAGTTGCGAGCGCACGTGGACAACCATGGACAAGACGTACGGCGGCACGTCAAAGCAAACACTCGTGTAGACCGATTGTGCGTGCCAGCGCTCGCGCAACTACAACATATAATTATACGGTTATAGAACGCACCCCCGCACTCAGCGCCCCGTCACGGGCCGATTGATAAAAAATAACCATCTGTTGAACTGTAATCGGGATAACGCCCGCTGGGTCAATAATTGACCGCCAACACACTGTTTCCTAAATTAAGGTTTTTTATTCATCAAGTTAATAATTGGTCAATAACCGATTTATCTGTTTACGCGCGTTTATATTAGGATGAGATATGTACGGTATGCTTTTTATGCTGTAGACCTTGAATAATGGTATAAGTAGGTACTTGCAAGAAAAATTATTCTTACTAACCCTTACATACAATATCATAAATACGAAATCCCACGAGAACAGGAATACGCGAGTGAAACTGCGGGTCACGGTGTTTTTAGTATTTACTAATTATAATTATAAAATGTAATGGTTAACAACAAGACTAAAAATTGGCGAAATTACATCAAGAGGAATTTATAAAATATACAAAATTAATTGGGTTTATTTACGCGACATTTTAGTAACCCAAAAATTGTCTTTATTTATATGTAAAGTTCTTCATTTCAAAAGATAAATCTTGTTATACTTAGTTTGTTTATATCATTAAAGAATAAATAAAACCTTACAAACCTACAATTAAAGCCATTGTTCTACATATAATTATTTTTTTACTAAGTTGGCGCTAGCATTAAATAATTCCATTAGAGCCAAACCGGATTTTATATAAAAAACCAAGATCGGGTCGGGTGGAATATAAAAATTATTAATAACACAATTTAAATCAATTTCCGTTGCACGATTAACCCTTTTAGTCAGGGTGTTACACGCATTATGTTATAAATCGGTGTGTAATCTAGTCTAAAGATCTTTGACTATACCGTATTGGTTAAATTTGAATTCTACTGACTTTAATGTGTAAAATAAAACGCAATAATACGGTTATGGGAACTCTTTTTGTATTTATTATGTTTGTTACACTGTTGTTGTCTACTTATCAAATTTAGTCTACAAATATATAAATAACCTTACATTACGTCCAGATGCAGTATAATTTCGTAACATTATCTGTGAAATATGTTGTCTGTTGTTTTTGTAAATATTTATAATTGTATTTAAACAATTATATCTTTAAACAGATGGTTTGTTCTATAGAACACTTGCAGTTTTGTAGTCACGTCTGAGGGAACGTTCTCATAAAGTAATTTAAATCAGGTGCTGCTCTAAGACATAGCCCTGGGCTGTACCATGTGCTTTTACAACAATAGTATAGCGAGCCGCCAAGCATTGTTCCAAATAGCAGTAAAGTATTGAGTGCGGCAGGCGGCTACGTCACCGCGCAGGTGGCGCACAGATCCTTGTTCCTAAATGAAAGTCGATTGTTTATACTGTACTACGGCTATTAGCCAAGTTTATTACTATTTTAGGATAACTTGTTTGTGGGAAATACATAGTTTAAGCCATTGTCGGTTTCGCTTACATTATGATTTATTATAGGTTTTGTTGCCTCATGGGAACTTTATGTTTTAGTATTAACATAAAAAGGCTTTCACATTAATATGATTTGAATATACGTGTCGGTAATAACTTATTTCTAATCAATTAACTTATTCGCGTAAATCAATAACAAATTTCAAACTCCAAAATGAACCGACGTGTTTTTCTACGGACAGTTTCATCATTGACCCATTTTAGTGTACAGAACTTTGAAGACCGTAAATATAATTTAATGAGCACGATTAGATTAAAGAATCATTAATAACGGTACTTAGTGAGGCACTAGACAAATTAAAATCTGAACGTACACGTCTACGTAGGTGGGCGCCGGAATGACGTGCGGCGGATTATTCCGCGGGACTATTTATAATGTGGAGCTCTCGGACACGGATCGCGGACGATGGAATCTGCTCCTTTGTCATTGGGGCAACCTGTTCCGTCGGGTTCGAACTCTCGGCGAGCACAATGTAAAGTAACGGGCCACCTGATTAACCGCCATTCCGCCCAGCTATGCACATATCTACCGGCGATCCGTCGCGCCGCGCCGCGCCGATTACCGATCATATTAATTTTAAATGATAGATTGCTTTTATATTGTTAATACCTTATTATGATATAGATAACAAAAACAAAGTCACTGAACTTTCTATGGGTTTAAGTGATTCAAATTATAATAGCAAAACGATGTCGAGGTACGATTATCGTGAAAGCTTTGCTTAGATTTAGATGTAGCGCGTGCTTTAAGAGTTAAGAGAACTGTGTGTTTATCAAGGTCTTTGTTAGATTATAGAGTTATTAGTTGATATACTTTCATAAGCATTTTAATTGTAATACCTAATCACTTAATTAAAAACGTGATCATGCATTTGGTCATAGAAGAATGTGTTACATATTAACTTTTTAAGAAGACCTTCCGGCATAAAGTTTTATAAAAATCATGTTTTCTCACGCGTACAAAAAGGTTAGAACATAATACGGTGAGAGTTAACGCTAAAAAATAGTTTGTAACCAAAACATGTGTCAATGAAACTTTTTTCAGCCTCTTAACAGGAGACGGAATCATCCTTAAATTCTTAAACTTTTGAACAAATCTCTACACATGTAAAAAACGAACCACCTTTCGCAACATCCGCTGTCAAATCCCACAAAACAGGTAGCAGTTTCCGCTGAGCCCTTTATAACTTATTGAGTGCAACAATAATTATAATGGTGTATGACTGTGAGTTATCAGGTCAGGTATTAAATGCTAAGTAGGATGCATCGTCAAAGGAAGTAAATCATTGCAACCCATTCTCGACGCCTTACACGTTTAGGCATGGGAATAAGTTACCGGGATAAAATCTGTGAACGAAACATTATACAAGGGAAGATTATACAAATGTGCATAAAGAAATGTAGATACGTCGTGGTGCAATAAATTTGCATAATTAAGGAGGAAGTAATTCGACAGGTTGCGTTTAAGTGGAACTAGTCCGCGCAACAAGTTGTATTCACACGGGGAGCGCCCGGGACCGCGCGGCGTGTATACTACTCTTCATTTAGATTGGTACATCGACTTATTTTTTAGCTCATTTATATGAGAACACATAGGTTTGTAAAATAAAATTTACAGTTGCAATACAGTATGTATCGGAATTAAAAGATGGGTTTAATTGTGCCCATAAAATTTTCTTATATTAATTTTCTTGTTGTAGAATTATAATCACTATGGTTTGCTTTTATGGAGCTAAAATGCTTTAAATTAAGACATGATTGTCTTAATTTTAATAGCATCTAGCAAATAGCATTTATCAAGATGTATTTGTATCGATTGCGATTGACATTACAAGTTATTCATTTTTAGACTTTCGTTAAATTAATTGAAGAAAAAAGTAAAATGCCAATCTGCGTTAGGCTCACGGTGATGTGAATACGTAGTGCACGGAGGCAGTCGTACCGGCGACGCACTTCCAACCCTCCATCCGCGCTCACTGATGTATTGTTTGCCGAGAGAAATGAAACGAAAAAAAATCTCGTTCCCAAACGTATCGTGAGAAATCATGAAATGTGCTCCGCATTCATTAAGCGACGCTCCGCCAGAAATCAATAAATATCGTATTACGCTCGGCTAGCCAACGTACAATACCGGTTACTGTAGATTAATTTGAACGATTTTTGATAATCAACTTGAACAATATTTCATTGTGTTACTTTTAAGCGTTTCATGTTAATCATTTTTGTTGGTGGCATTTAAAGGGGGTGACTAATTATTTTTTTAACCTTTGATGCATATTACATATTAACCGAATAGGTCAAACATAGGTAATAACGTAACTTGATTGGAAATAATTTTTTAGTCATGTGCGTATTGTGTGATCAATTTAATGCTAATGCTGAGTCTAAGGATCACGCTTATCATGATAGTCTACTTAGCTGCGGACATGTTGTCAGATTAGCCAAAGGATATCGTCAACTTGTTACGTATGGGTGACTTTCTCCATTCTGCGGTAACAATGGTCAGTCATGCAGTATAATGCGGAGATGGAGTGGCTGGCAGCCGGTCACTTATGCGCTGGAGGTGCCGAAGTGGCGACCGAGTGTTGCGCCACGCTCGCCGGCGCCGACAGACTCGACTGACTCACGCTTATGGATTCCTGTTTACTACCTACTACAACTGTAGTATCTCTGTAACATTATGCCCAAATGATCTGCCAACGCATTGTCTTTGAACTTACTGTTCGACGATAAACGTCAACGTTGATTTAAATACGCTAATTTTCTACGAATAAACAACTACGTTGCGAAAGCCAATTATGGTAAGCTGTGTCACTTACGACAGGCTCTATGTGAAATATTATAATCTATAATACACTATACACTGAAACGTTTAGGATAGTTAATCAATATCTCATAATTAGGTATATTCCTATAGTTGTTGGGAAGTTTATAGTTATCATTAGAGAAGAGCCTCGTAAAGCCAATAAAAGTTATTGATACAACATGCATAATAATTTAATATCCCTCCATTATTAGTATTAAATTACAAATAAATACCTGAGAGGAATGGTAAATGTAGATTAAACAATCTGAATGAAGGGTCTGCGATATAGAAGAAAAGTGACATAAATGTTGTATTTTTAAATAAGCATAGTAGGATAACCTCGATAGTAAAAAACTTACAGTATTCATATAATACTTTTTATGTCTTTAAAAACAGACGAGCATTAAAAAAATATGGCTAGTAATACATATAATATATGTAAAAAATAGTATTTGAAAATGTGGGACGAATGACAAATTATGAAATATGTAGTTAAAAACCTCATTTACAAAAAAATGTTATGCAATACATTACGATATATTTTGGCAACTTAAACAGGACAAAGTGAAACAAAGGTTGGTGCGAAAGCTCGCTACATTCTATAAACATCTTTCATGAAAACTACTTACAAATATTATTGATACCTTATTATATAATCGCTTGCGATTGTAACTTGGGATGCGGCACTCGCAGTGAGTCAATAGGACAAAGTGGTAACATAAAGTTGATGGAGGATAAGACTGGTACGGGCCCTAATTAGTCAGGTGCACCTAACTGTTAACCTAGAATACG
>LQNK01000106.1:386186-408897 GCA_001586405.1 Phoebis sennae
AATAATTCAGAAACAAATTAAAATATAATAATTTTAATAAGATAAAAATATATCCAATATGCACAGTAATAAATGCTCTCAGTAAAGTGACGTTTCGAAATTCCAATATTTTATTATGAGCACAGCAATAAATGCTCTCGGTAAAGGAACGTAGTTAATTCATTTAAGTTATATAGGATGGCTATTATAGAAATGTAGTAGTAAATTTTTGCTATTACGCAACACCTGAAACCCATTCTGTATATATTTTTCTATCCCTATTATGGGATGAAGGTTAATAAAAAATTATTACGCCATGGTAAATTAAATAAATTTGTTTTTAAATATAAAAAAATAAAATAAAAAACTGAAAATACATAATATACAAGAATCCTTACTACAAAGAATATAAATAAAAAGTATTCATTTTCTAAATTGTCCACGTCAACAATTAACTTACCTTCCTACTTAATTTATATCAAATGAATAGGCTTCAAGGATTTTCTTTGGAAAAAAATTTGCATTTCATGATACGGTACAATAAATAACAATCTTTCACTTCTATCTTAAGTTATTCCGCATTTAGAGAGCGAAAGCGGAGCACATCGTGATGATTTTTTAAAATTACACAAAAGGTAACCTTTAGTCATTCCAAATATAAGAATAAATAAAATTTAGGGATAATATCTGACCGAGATTAGCAACCAACCATAATCAACGCAAATTAATATTGAAAATTAGATTAATGCCATTAATTTTATTGTTTGTCATATAGCGTTAACCTGGTGAGCTTTAGTAAGAAATACACGCTACATATATTATTGTCAAGTACCTCACTGCGCCATAGACTACATTATTGCTGATCATGTGATATCTTGGCTGAGTCTTTATCTTTATAGCCTTTCTTGCTTTGTTCTGTTTGCTTTCTACTCTATATCAATTTTAATCTAAAATTTATATCATTGCAAATACACAAATATACCTTTTTATTACACTATTGCCTTTCGTGGGTCATTGAAGTCAAATGGAATTGATCGTTATTAAATATATGGCTTGGCATTTAGATACAGTAGTGTATTTGAAAATAATCAGTTAATATGCTCCCTTCTTAACATTTTGTTACAAATAAGTAACAAAAAACTGACAAACAGGAGTCAGGTAAAGGTCGTGATTATTGGAAGTAGCATGCTTAGTGGAACCATTATAATGCATGCTGACATTCTTTTCGGTTACGCACGTATCCATCTACTGACCCCAAATAGTTTCTCGTACGTAGATGTTGATGAAAAAATAATAAGAGTTGTGGTCAAAGGATGTTCGCGCACGGTCACCGATTTACATTCCTCACGACTTTAAGGGTCGATGGATTTGGTCGGGTCGATCTCGAATATATTGAATAAAAAAAATAAGGATGCATGCATTTGCACGCATTCCATGATTTTTCATGATTGCTTTGTCATATCTAAAAAAACAGTTATTCTTGTATCGAATAGACTTAAAATGATGTTTTTTGAAGTTTTTTTTATTCCGTTTCTAGAAAAAAAATTATCATGTTCCTATGAAATGCTAAAAAAAATTTTTATATTTGCGAAAATGTTTTAAGTAATCATAAGATACGTTTATAAAACAAAAATGAAGAGCGTAGGCGAGTTAAATAGTAATCAGTAAAGAACAAAATTAAACAAATAGGTTCGGAGTGTAAAGCCAAGGGAGCGGTGTGAAGCGCGGGAGCGGGCCGGGGTCGCGCGGGTCAGGAGCATGAGGTCGAGCGGCGTGCTGCGGGCAGATTAGTTACCGATGTCGTGCTCGGAGCACCCTCCCGACTACCGAATGAAGCTACAGCACTCCGAAACAATGCCAGACACGACTATCTGTAATTAAGACTCATAATATTGCTTCCAAATAGAGCTAGGCGCTTGCGTGTTGCCGGTCCCGACTCCCGACTTCCTTGTTATACTTGTAAATTAGCGAGCACCTCGATCAGTTTCGGTTGGGAATAATGTAGAAGCTCAGGCAATGTGATTGTGACCTGCGGGTTATTTTGAACTGACGAGTTAAAATTGTGTCTTAAAAGTTTCATCTTTTGATAATACCTAGATTTGTAAATATGTATCAATCACTAAAAATCCCACCGTTAACTTGGGATTCTAATGTCAAAAATAAAGTCTATAAAATTTCGTCCTAATATTTTACATGTTTACTTAAATTAGTAAATATAATTTTATATATTAATTATTTATTATAATTAAATTTCAATATAAACAATAACAAAACAAAAGATATGCTCCAGGTGAGGCTCGAACTCACAACCCCGGCATTGCTCACGAACACTGTCTTATAAGTACCGTGCGCTAACCAATTGCGCCACTGGAGCGACGAGCGAGGGATCGAAATTATGATATCAGTGCCGTCGAACCCCCCCGTCCCCTCTCCCGCTCGCGTCCTACGTATCTAACAGCCTGACGTAATATAGCTGACGTCATTCGTATTAATATGTAAAGTATGATAGAAGTTGATTGTAGTTGGGTTGAAGGACATAAAAATTAAACGGTAGATTCATAAATGAAAACGATGTAATTCTAACTGATGATATTTTAAAATTTATAAAGAATTTATTAATTATGTACATTTACTTATACATATATAAATAACATATATAAAATATATATGTTATTTATATATAATGCCTATATATGACAATTCGGTGCCGAATGTCGATATAAAAAATAGCTAGACTACTGGCGTATAATATATTATGATATTTTGATTTCTAAGTACATATTTATAATAGATATTTCTTCTAGAATTTAGAAATTCTCGATTCTACTATATATTACATCTTTACTCAATTTTGTATACTATACGTCCATATCTATGAGCACCGTTTTTTTTTTATATATTTCACTTAAAACAAATTATAAGTGCTCTACTGGAGTCGAGAAGGCGGAAGAGTAATGGAAAGGATTAATGACAGAAAAAAGGACGGAATAGAGTAAAAGCGGATAACCAATATACGCACCTATTTTTGTACAGTCGTATGTGTCACATTACATACGACTGTACTCAATGGTTGTTATCCAAATACGAAGTCGAGAAAAAAAAGTAGGAGCAGCGTATGTAATACGCGTCAACTTGTATTTCTTCCCACAACTTAATTGTTCATTAAAAGACATACTTAGAGTTTTACCTAAATCGTCTAAGTCGGTTTAAGTTTGTTTATAAGCATTCGCCTCCTTCACAGTTTCTAATGCCAATGACTGGAAATATCACACGGCGGCAAACTGACTGATCAGCCTGATTAAGCAGGACAATTGCCCTTAATGAAAGTAATTAACACGACGCGATCGGCTGATGTCGATAGCGGCTCGATACGCTGCGCCCGCGCAACCGACACCACAATGTGTGCCTGAATCAACCCACACACACTAACTTTAATTAGAAAACGAATCTGTTCCTTCCCATTGTAGTACAATGATGACATGTGTATATTTGTAGTGGTCTTTGATAGGTATTAGCCGAATTTATTTCCAACATATCTACCTACTTTCAGCAACTTATTCCTTTAAGTAAGGAACTTATTTAAAGGCTACGGTCATGCATAATATGCGAGATATCGAAGAAAGCATTGTAACATGACACTTCTAAACTGAGTGAGAATTAAAACCACCTGATGCAGGTAAGAAATTATTCAATTCATTCATACGGCTCGTTTGAAAGTTCGTGGGAGTTATTTGTAAGTCTTGTGGGAAAATTGCCTTTATTGTCAGAAATTATTGAGTAGATATGAAAAGATGTATCGGAAATGAGACCTTGAAAAAATCACAGTAACACACCTTTATTTCCATATACTTCAATTTCCAGGCAGTGTAGATCAAGGTTATGGTGATACGTTTATCTTTATGGGACTGTAAATCGAGAACAAATTTATCGATAAAATGGTATAAAGCTAATAGTACGACTTGTCTGCGTGTTTATTTAAGATATTACAGATCCGAATGTAAATATAAATATATTAAATAAATAATGGGCGAAACCTATCTCGTCTAAAATATCTCAAGGTTATTTGAAGACTTACGTAATAACTGAAAGTGACGCTCATCGATATATTCTTGCATTTCCTGTGTCAGATTAAATTCATGTAAGTATGTATAATGTACATATTAAAGGTATATACGAATGTAAATGCTCTCCGCTAACAAATTGATGCGGTTAAACGTAGGAACTTAGATTTGCAATATTTTGTTCATATATAATGTAATAGTATATTTACTTGTATAGAAACAAAAAGAGCCCCTGAATATATTAAGACAATGTCAAACACGTGATTTTTTAAAACTATTTAATCCAATCTTCAGGTCACGTGTAATGACTCAGGGATTTTATTAGGTCAAATTGTGATATAATTAATCGATATATCATACCTACTAACGCGTCATATTTCACATGAAAACGACATAAACTCATTTATTGAAAATAAATAACAAAACTAGCAATAATGAATCAATTGAATCGTCATTCACTCATTTCACATAAAACGAAATTTTTATGAACATAATGTATTGATCAATAATATAACAAACGACATTGCTTAACATCTCATTTAAACAACATATATTTATTTGGTAATGAGTCGTAGTAAAAAACGACACCGAGAGCGATCAATAAACATAAAAGAATTCCATGTCCAACGATGAATGGGGCGGCCATCATTCTTGTGAGCATGTCGATCATTCTGTTTGCTTGTATGTTGGTACTTTATGAAAAAGTGCTCTAACTCTCAGGTGCACACCTGTTCAGGCGCCGAGACCGTGGGATTACATCAGGTATAGATGCGCAAATACCCTTATTTCATTACAAATACTTGCATGACTATGTTTTGAAGCTAGGTAAGTGGTAACATCTTGATCGTTTATATTGCAACTTACTTGTGTTATCTTTAATTGATACTAGCCACAGATAACTAATTTTTATATAATGACTGCGGACAAATATGGATGTATTAATAAAACGTATTGATTTCAACCAAATATTAACAATATTTGTTACTTTAACATTTATTCGCCTTTGGATTAAAATATTTATCTACTAATACATACATTTCCAAGAATCTTGATTATTCTGTTTGAACGTGATACGTGATAACATTCGATACTTTCATTTTTAACATAAAATATATGTATATACTATAGAGTATTATGCTATTATTCTCAATATAGGTATATAAACAATATTATTGTCTCCATAGTACCACTGTATCATTTGGGTTACGACAAAGGAACAATAAATCAATTCTTCATATTATAGCATGTTTTTTAAATTAAAAAATATATTTTATTAACAATTTACATCCTTTATTAATGAATCCTAATATGGCAATTTATGGCTGAATACCATTTGTTTGTAAGAGAGGACAATTTTAACTCCCTTTCATGTGAGTACTTTATAAGATCAAAAAGCTTTTTAAACCGTTGAGGTCAAAGGAATTCAGATCGCTGGAGAGATTTTATTTTCATACCATGTGAAGGCGAAACATAAAGAAAGCATGAAGCGCTTTATGTGTAGGTAGAGGCCTACTCAGATATGTACTTTCCGTGTTTCAATTTTTGCCCATATCTGGCAGCAGTGGTGTGCCGCCGCGTGTACAGATTCAGATATGCTAAGAACGTGCGGTACAGTCGTACGCGGATGGAGTAAAGTGCTGCGGGCGCCCGCGACGTAGGCGTATATGTGTCGCATTTCGCCACCGCTCACGCTTTAAACCACTGATTTATGACCGCATTGCATATCCATTACATACATCACTTTAAAATTTACCTTCATGCTACTGAAGCTAATCGATCGAAAGATCACCGTTTAAGTGTTGGTGGAAGAATAGCGGTATTAAAATATTAACACATTTAAACGGCCTTTTTATCTGAGACAACACGAAAATAATGAATATAAGTTCATGGCATCATTTAAATAAATTAATTATCGTTTCTGTTGTATGAAGATAAGCAAAGGTAATAGAGTATTTATTATTAAAGGTGAGATTTTATCTTCGATACTTTTTGTAACAAAATTATATATCTTTGAATACCGCTATTGAATAATCGGGTATGTGTGATTTAGTGTGTTGTTGATTTTATCCACATTCCGCGCCGTTGTACAATACACAGAATGGCGCAATGCAAAATTCCATTAAACTTTTTGAATGCGAATGAAAGAACATCGAGGAAAAAAATACGTCGTCTTCGAACAGGTTATTGTTCAAGCTTTAAAGAGGAACAATCGGGATGTTGTGTTTCCAGTTAACCGTGACAAACTGGGATGCTTACGTACCTGTGGATTTGCTTTGTTGTTGCCTCGACGCAACGACAGGATAAGCCCGCACAACTATCACACGATCATATAAGATAATATTGATCTAGGTCTTGTGTAAAAACTATCATAAAATGAATATTCTCTATATTATGACATATGTGTATGATGTATAGAAAATACATATATTCAGAAGAAATTACTGTTAGTGTGTTATAATCAGAATTAAATATCATACCTATAAGTATGAGTAAACTGCCAATTTATAATTAGGGCTTTTTAATTAGATATCTTTTTAGATTGTGTCATAAAATATATGGCCTTTTGTTACTTACCTACTTTTTTAAATCTTACTATTTAGTGTCAATCGAAGTCAATGTCCTCTTTGTCTCAAAATATAGTATATATAGTCACGTGTTTCAAAGCATGTATTGAACATATTCTTTCGCAATATTAATTATTGCTATTGCTTTCTACGGCGTCTCATACGCTGCTGATTCATTGAACCGCGTAAAATGGATCCACAATCTTCAATTTGCACGTTTATTTCAACGTGACATTGTTACTTAGTGCATTGTAATTGCAGATTTGCTATCTTTGTCTTAATTCATAAGTTTGCTTAAAAAGTAAAAACTTGACAGACATTAAAAGTTACACTTTAGACTTCAATAATGACAAAGAGAATCAACACATTAATAGATTGCCCACTATGATATGGTACCTGATAAACGATGAATATTTTAAACCGTATAAAAAATGTTCAATATTTATCACAAGGTGGTCGATATTTGAATTGGATTACGATCGGGATGTGATGTTCGAATGTATGTTAGGTCGATAGCGCACGTCCGAGGTCCGAGCAACGTGCGGATGTCCTCGGAGCGAGATAAGCTCAACCTGTCTTTCCTTATCTGCATAACTTTTGTCAACAGTTCCTATGCAAATACGATGAATATGATGATAGGCATCGCACTCAAAACTCAGCTCTGCCACGTAACTGTGCGGCTCACTTTTAAGTCCCTTTTACTCAAAATTGTTGCATAAATATAACATATGAGTTTAATCGTATTAACTGATGTGAGGTTTATTATATTACCTTACTTTCTAAATATCTCCGTGTTTTGATGAAAATGTGCGCTATATTTTGTTCAAAATATTTTTCACACCAATAAATCATTTCGAATCCGTCTCAGTGTGAAAATTGACACGCTTTATTGTTTGTTTTTAGATAAATTATTATTTTTTATCGCATATTATAAACGGAATCTGTTGATATTTTTTATAGAAATAGTCTAGGTGAAAACAAATAATCAAAATATTATTTTAATAACGAACATATTAACATCAATTCTACCAGGCTTTTAACTCCTAATACGAATTTGTATTTACCTCGTTTTTTTAATATAAGTCTGTTCTTATATTATTGTGTAAGTATAATGTAAATTTATGAGTAGAGTTAGAGTGTCGGCAGTTTTGAAGATTACCTCCCACCTTCATAAAACTAATTTAACTTCTTGCGCCTATAATATATACAAGTCGTTCCGCGTGATAAACAATTTAAAAGTTTTTTTCAAAAGAAGGGCTATTATTAAGTGCATGAAGTAATAAATGTGGGAGTAAATCGGGGATTCGCGAAGGTCGTGATAATATATCTGATGGCAGTTTCCGGTCTCGTGGTGCGCACGTGCGGGGGTGCGGGATGCGCATGCGACTCCCCATAGCTATTATACTAAAAGGACTATATGATGTACGGTAATTGAACGGTATACATGGTTGTTGTTTATTTACTTGTTTGTTTAACTTTTTCCTATTAAGGTAATGATGAGAACGTAAATGTTGTTTTAGTAAAGTTAATTGTTAATGAGAGTTATACCATGGTCATTATCATGATTTGTTTTTAAGGCCATTTAACATATTTTCTACAGATCCCCAATGAATTCATAATATTATCTCACTTTAGTTTTTTAATCGGGTCATTAATAGGTAACATATGTGTCAAAAAAGTATTAATATTCAATTAAAAAAAGAAACGTAAGTAATGAAATCAATATCTACAAAGATGCACACAATTTGATAAGCTGGTGGTACTTATCAGATTATAAATAATATTAAGTAAAAATATCTTTATTGTCTTCACAGGTTTATTTAGTATAATCCTAATATTGTAAGCTAAAAGTCGTTCGATGTAGCATAAAATATAACCTGGCGGTGCACCGCTAACGAGTGGAGCGGGACAACCGCATCTTTGTGAAGTACGAGGTATTACATGAATGTGTAATCAGAGAGTTTATTGATCGCGGCAAGATTAACACCACTTCGCATTGTCTGACTTGGCACGTCTTAAATTTTCCCTTTTTGTGCCAATAACTTAAGGAATTCACGAATTAATTTTTTTTTCGCCTTTATTAATGTCGCCGTTTATCACACTACGAAAGAATTATTCCCTCACATTTTGTGCTTTCACGAATCGTTTTATACATTTTACAACTATCTCGTTCTTATATTTGTATGGATGAGTTTAAGCTAGTTAATCTTAGAAAATATTTGACGCAAATGGATTTAGTGAGATATCGTTTGGAGACATATGGGTCAGCAGACGCATAAAAGGCGAACAGACTTCTATACAAAAAAAGCATACCAGCTGACCGTTTCAACTCTCAAATGTTATAATTGGTAACGGGAAGGCCGGCCTAGGTGACACGAATGAAATTGGCGCATCTGTCTGGATCGGCTGTCTAGCCGTTGGTAATAAACGCCATGTGTGATACCTGTTTGGCTTTTGAGGATATAAAGATTTAATTTAATTACTCAACCCATTAATTACGCTCGGCTGTAACTTTTATTTATGGTGATTTATTCCGTTCTCCTGTATCTTGTTTATCAAAATTAATTTATTGTATATCATATATAAAATTAATTAATATTTTTAATAATATTGTTTGACACTTCCGAGTCTAAAATCTAAATATACATGTACTTAAAAGATAATTTCGCTAAGGCCCAGTTCCTATAAACAATGGAACGACAAAGTATAAGAAATACGAGTCGTTTTCATTAACGAGCGGTTATAATCAACCAATCGGAAGTCGGAACCAACTAATTTGATAGTTATGTTAACGGCGCGTTTATTATAGATACGCTTTAGACTTACGCCTATAAGGATATTGTACTGTAACATAAGTGAACTAAATACTAGTGTAAAATATGGAAATATGGCTCTGATTTTTCTTACATTTATGACTTCACGTAAATTAAAGTAAGTATTACATTATGTTTAATAAAAAATCAAATTTCATCTTTGTGACCTTAGACCGTGGTGCATAAGTACCTACGTTCTACGTACCGCTAACACTTAAACAACTCTTAAGAACAATAAGATTTAAGAATGAGAAATGAACCAAAGGTAGGGTAAACTAACTATCAAAAGGCACATAATTATACATAAACGGAAGAACCTTTAACATACAATTGGTGTTATTTTATCGAGCATAAAGCCTTTGCTCATAAGCATTTGAATAAGATTAATAAGCGTGTATTCTGATGCGCGTCCACGAATCAAGGCGACGATCACACGCTGCCACAAAGTGTCGCCATACATATGCCTATCGCCCTCTGTTCTTATTTCCGATGACACATCTCGCTCTTCATCTCGCATTTGAATCGGGTGACCAAAACTATAATCGGCTTTGGAATTTTATCGTTCTATTGTTCACAATAGCTCGCTAACTGCATTTAAGTAGTCAAAGAAATGCTTTCAGGCTTTGTGTTAACTGTGACTGTAATTGACGCCATGATGATGACTGCTATATCTTTGACAGGTTTTGTTACATTATTTATTTTTAACACGTGATTGTATGGAATTATAGGTACGTTATAAAGTTATAGAAAAGTCAATTCACACTTCACTAAATATATGAGCACAGGTGTAAAGAAATTGAAACCATCAAATAAATTAATCAATAATTCTTGTTTCAAACATTCACAACATAAAAGAACTTCCTTAATAGGAACATCATATCAAAAGTGATGCGCTACAAATACATTATGAAATATTTTTTATATTATTTTATAGATAGTCAAATCTAGAAGCTTATGTATTTTTATGCACTTCACTTTTTATTAGATAACCCAAACCTTATTTGTTTATACTTTCTCTGTTATTATTCAAAAACGAGACCTTTCAATAGATAAAATTTCCAGACACACCTGTTCCGATGTTAAGAATTTGAAAAATAAATACAATAAAGGCTATTCAACGTTGAACAAAAACATGGCGCTCGATAGACAGCAGCACGTTATTGAATTAACTTGAAGCGGGAACAATACTTCGATATCTCTACCTACTTTCTTTTGGAGAAAGACAACACAGTTCCTTCTTGTATGCTGACAAGCGAACCGCGAAACAAAGAGGATCGACGACGGTGCCCGTAGCGCACAAAGGTCAGCGTGGTTCGAGATCACCTTACATCTTTCGCAGCCGCCCGCACGCCGACGCCGACGCCGCGGTGCTCACTCGTGAGCCAGCGTGCCCCACTATACACTTTTGTGACTCGAAGAGACGAGCACTATCGCGAGATCTGGGAGCGGAGATGTTACTCATAATGCGTTCAGATAAACCCGTATTGTGTCGTGTGCTCTCTATAACAAGAAGAATATTCCATGAAAGGAACGCGCAACGCAACAGGTACATGCTCCCGCGATTATCTAGTTTAGGTGACGTGCGGTCGCCTCTTTTGAATTCGTCAAGTCACAATTATCATATTACTTATGTAGCATTTGATGAACATTGAAAGATTTATGTTTATAAACAAAGATTTTAGGAAATATTGCTATAGAAAGATATTCGATTTCATACTATCATGAATATGAAAGTATAAACCAAAAGTCAAATTTATGGTTCTTATTGATAGATTTTTAAAAAATGTCAGTCCAAAGGAGTTTGTAATAATTTTATTTGATTAATAAAGATAACTTACTTTGTTTGTTTAGTCGATAATCCTATATATAAAAATGAATCGCAAAATGAGTTAGGGTAAGCGCATAAATCAACAACGACTGGACCAATTTGGACAATTATTTTTTTTTAATGTTCGTTGAAGTTCAAGCATGGTTTTTACGGCGAGAAAAATTCGGATAATTGCCGGGTCCACGCGATGGAAGCCGCGGGCGGAAAGCTATTATCTAATATGTATGTATGTACCTGTGAATCAAAATAAATTATTCTAATGTAATTAGCTAATTGTATGAGATTGTTTTTAGTTTTTACCACTTAATATTGCAGCCTCAATTGATGCAAATGAATAAAGTTTAAATTGTTGTGATTGTACGCGTGTTTCGAGACAACTTTACACTGGCACTGAATTAAACAATCACGGCTGACTCATAATACCAGTTGGCTATAAAGACAACAGAAATTATCTTTGTCTAGTTTATTTCGCAGACAAAGCGCCATGTCGCTACGATAGAACAATTTGAAATTGTTTAAATTTATTGGAGGGCTATATATCATTGTTGATTCATGGCTGCATCTAGTCGGTAATCGAAAATCAATTGACAATAGTTTATACACCTGATTCTTACTATGTTTGGATAATTATGAAATTGTGTTCATTGAGAGTAGTATAAATTAAATCCGCTTTAATAATTTGATTGTCTTAAGCAATAGGCCAATAGATATTATCGCGGTGACGATGGTACCTAAATCGACGCCATCATTTATAATAAGTAATATTATAACTTAATGGAGGCGATTATTACGAAACGTTACGAAGTACGATATAATATTGACTTGATTCTTTTCACACTTCTATTAATAAAAAGAGGACAGTTTATGTTAATATATTTTTATCTTATTTTTATATTTTTTAATAAGATATTGATGAGGAGAATTTTACAGAATGAAAAATGTGTTTACTTCTCTCAACTATCTACTAATAGTCAACTTTGAACTAAACTCAGTAGCATGAGTGGGAGACAGGAGCCTAAACTAGGTAGACCCTGTACTATAGAACTCCTGATCCTCCTCCTCCTCTCGGACCTCCACGTGTCAAAAAGTATAAGTTCATAGTCATTATATCAACAGGTAATAAAAATAATAGAAAATGAAAGTATTTACTCCGATCAGATGAAAACCCAAAGATAAATAGCAAGTAGCTCAGCTAGAACAGGCCTAAGGAGAATTTATATAATCATTTACTCTGTTGGAGATAACAAAATGATACTGTTATAATTACTACACGCAAACTCATATTTTGTTGCTGTAAGAGAGAGTTTAGGTAGTTTATTGTAGCCATAGGTAAAATACATTTAAAGCAAGCATAATACGTTAACAAATATTAATATTTCCTTTAAAAATAAAGTCAAAATTCACATTTCATAAATTGTCACTTAGTTCGTATTAATCAGTACACTTCAGTTGAATTGGTTTCGGTGTACAATTAAGAATTTATGTTACGTTTATGAAATAGTATTTGAGAGTCTATTTAGCTTAGAAATTTATCGCCTCTTATTATAGTACTGATCTAATTACTTCTAATAGCGTATTACAAGCAAGAGACCGGTCGGTGGCGCTCTGAAATGATTGAATATGACATGCGAATGCGAATACTACGGCTTGCATGTAGGTGTAGCCGTTGGGCGGCGAGAAATTATGTCCAACGAACTAGTGTTATCCTGATAAGCGCTGTTTTTGAAAGCGCGCATTCTAAATCGGTTTTAACTACAATGTATTTAAAATAAACGCTGACCATATTCATTAAATCACAATTAAGCAACTATAGCGCTTGTCCGTGAAATTTATGGGGATTTTTATTTTCATTCTTACAATTTAGATGTCAGTTTGTTTTCCTATAAATGACAAGCACTCAATAATTTCCTATAAATGACTTTGACCCTAAAAAGGAAATTAATGTAGAGCTTTAGGAGAGATAATATTATTGTGTGCAGTTTCGTAACGGTCAAAGCGCATAATATAATATTTTTGTCCTTGTACTGCTACCCGATGTCATTAATTTAAGTAACAAGGCATTACATGTCACAACATGTGATGGAAGAGGCTCATTACGATAAAATACACCATTAAATATGGAACAAGTGATGCGGTAACCGGCATAGCATCGATTTCATTGTTTCATCGGCAAACCAACGATGATTGTTAGTTTGCGCAACTTGTACTCTCTTACTTCGATGCCCAATGCGGCCACTCTGTGCAAATCGGTCCAATTATGCAAGTGTCTCGACTAGAAAATGAGATGGCCTGTGCGATATTTGAACTCGATTGATTTACTTACGTAATCTGTGCCGGAACAATGTCGTAGTGAATTCTTAGAATCAAATTACTTAGGTACAGTCATTGGGTCTTGGAATGTTTTGTTTAAATAAACATTTAAAGTAACAAGTGCATGGATCGAGCGAGCTTATACAATCCTTAATCTTACTTCCTTTCCTTATCCTCACTCCTTACTTTTACTTTATTATGCGAAAGCAACTCATATTGGACGAAATTTTGTATAGAGCTTGTTTGAAACCCGAGAAATGGGAGATATACGCGAGTGAAACCTCGGGGCACAGCTAGTATATAAGTAGTTTAATTTGTTAGCAAAAATAAATAAAAAGGAAGTGTACATGTAACAATGCGATATATGGAAATATTCTATCGTATTTAATATAAAACATTCACATAACACTACGAAACTAAGGTTTATGAAACTTTTGCCTGCTCGAAATGGTTCAATTTAGTAGTCCCTATTTTTTAAAATCTGTTTATTTTAAGACACGAGAGACCGGAACCACGTCGTTCCTAACCCCTCACCTGCGCATACGCTTCCCGGGGTCTCCTCAAACCCTCCTATACAGCGTCTCTTCCAAAGACAGTTTACCTTACACCGGTGACAACCCTCTTTTTGTCGATCGGAGCGATGACCCCATCATCTCCCCTCACTACTTTAGAATCTGAACCACATGTTATTCATAATTATTTGTTCCTTCTTCCTTGTTTCAAATATTTAATTGTAGTTTTCATCAATGAGAAACAATACATATTATAAATCCTAAAACTTAATATAAATATGACACGCGTATAATGAATGTTTAAAAAAGGTTAAATTTTAATAAATAAAACGAAAACTAAGCAGATAGTTCTTTAATATGTGAGTACGGAGACATTCGTTCTTTTTGTGTTTTATTCCAACAATAAACAAAATATATATAAATTATGATTTGGGTGTGGTGCCCTCATACTACATGTTCTTGCAAGTTTCAGCAAGTTTATTAGATTAAATATGACATCGAATAGTTTCTTACGCACGTACAATTATTTTTATTCAGTGGTAACTTAGACAAACCAATGTTATTAATTGGTTAAAGTGGGCTTGCAATATATAAAAATAATGTCAATAATTGGTCTTTTTTTTTAATTTACCAGCGATCAGTCCTTTATTATGTTTCAATGAGCAATATCGTTTCCACTGTCTGAAGACGCTTCAAAACACAAGTGGCTCCGAGCCATTAAGTTCCGTGGTTGACAGCGGCCGCTCCCGCGTTTGTCTCATGCAAACGATAATGTCCGCATCAATGCTCTTTATAATCGCCACGCATTGTTTCCACCTACTTGGAAGAACAGTATTGTCATGATCAGATATGAAACGTTTTAAATCGATGCGTTTAATCTTTTGTTTTACAGAACAAAAGATTGTCGATCACTCTATTCAAATTGAATTACGTATTTAATCGTGTCTCCCGAAAGATGTAGAGAAAAGATTCCTCGTACGTATTAAAAGCAGATTTTGGCAATAAAATAATAAATAACGTGATGTTGATTTCTTCTCAGTGGGATGTAGACTGATGCAATATGCAACATACACTTAGTTTATCTGTTCAGACATTGCGCTCGCAGAGATAGGTGAGGGTGACAGTAATTGACAGGTCGGCGGGCATAGGACACTTGCGACTTGACGCACGTGCGAGAAGACTCGGGCCCCCGTACCGAGCAGGATGTCTTAAAATAGACTAAATGCCTTTATGAAGGCATGCTCTCGAAAGGGAGGTGGCATCCGGCTACGATTGCGCGCCCGATTCTTTTCTAAAGGAAACTTATAAATAACTCGTTCAATTATTCAAAACCATTGAACTATAAACACGTATCGCTTATTGCTTCGTGTCTGAGTCAGTGCCCGAAAGTCGTTTGTATCGCGCTGCTACCGGACCCTTATCGAGCATCTTGCCGACACACTGTTTCACGGAATGCCTATTGTTTGATTAACGACCCCGCACTTCTGACTGTGAACTATTTGGAACAATTCCGACTGGTGTTGTTGGTAACGTTACCAATTATTATAACTTATATATATATTTACGTTGATATCTGGGTCATTATAGAAAATAAACAAAGAGTGTACAAAAATGTGACAATACATTTTTCAGATAATAGTTTAAACCATCGTACCTATAGTTTCAAGAGCTATCACAAAATATTACCTAATTCGTACACTTATAACGAACATTTATCAACGAGTTTTAATAATTTGTCATAGTAATAAGATGAAACCATAAAATCGTTTGCAGAGTTCGCCGCAGAATTGAGGTCATCGTAAGACGAACGACGCAATAAAATCCGGATGAATGCTTCAAAGATTATAATATAGAGCATTCTCGCGGACTTGCACGTGCGCCGAGAGGGTCCCGCGGGCCTCCCGAGCTATGCGTTTGTATTGTGCCGATGGGAACTTACCTGCAATTGCGCTCAAACAAGTGGTTCCGGTCATACAACTATATCCGGCGTATACAGAGATGAAATCTGGTAGCTGCATGAGTGCATGTACATAAACACCTTTTGATTATTATTCTGTTAAGTACATAACACGATGAGTTGAATATTGTATGTGATGTGTTTAGTACCACATCGTATTTTTTTATGAATATAAGTAAACTCAATTCAAAAAATGTATTAAATCATTATAAATAAAGATGAAAAATAAGATACATATTTTTAATGTATAGTATTTATTCGAATTTTCTCGGCGTTTAAGATAGAGTTAACACTAGTTTTATGTTAACTCAATGCACGATAATCATAATATGTACCTACCCAGTATGGTTTCGTTAACGTAAGTTAGACTTTAATAAAAAAGAAGTAATAAAGTAAGTAAAAAGTTCAGTTACAATTTCTCTCAATGCTTTAATGATTTTAAGATATAGAGATTGAAATGCCAGAAAATATTAATCACTACATTTTGTTTACGACCTAATTAATGACCATATATAAACAATTCATTAAAAATAATATAGCATCGGTAGCTTTATCATTAGTCGGATTCCAAAACCGGTTTCTTTAGGAACGAGGCGATTCGTTATTCGGGTTTACTTTTCACGATTTGAATAGCTGAGCGAGACTTGGCGTCGTTCAGATCCTAGCTTTAACAATATTAACGAGTTCTGCAGGTGACGACTTGGACTCAATAGCGCTGATTACACGTCCAAATTCCATTCAATCTATTGTACTCTACCCGGACAACCTGTTCGATCCCTTTGAACAAAGACCAACTAAACTGCGTATGTTTATTAAATGCGGTCAATAATTAATCAAGAAGGTTCAAAAAATAAAAAAAAAATCTCTCAATACAACCAAGACTGTGACGAGATTCGATAATGTCTTTATATTGGTTGACTGGCCAATTATATAAATGGATACATTTTAAAATTCTTTTGATTTTGTTTTATTTTATTCATGCAATATCTTAAACATATTTAGCATTTTACGGGTTGTAAATACACTCAATTCTCGAGGAATAAGGCTTCATCAAAGCGTATCGAATAGAAACGATGGAGGCTTATAACATGGTTCCCTTCCACTTAATGCTGCACCCAAAGGATATTGGTATTGTCTTCAATATCATTAGATCCATTATACTTGCTTATTGAAGCGTTCTTACATATTAAACTTTGATCACTGTCTGACATCTTTGTAATAATCGTGAGTCACAATAGCATAATTATAATGTTAATGAATACAGTTCATAATAATCCAAACAAAATTGAAAGCGATACAAATTGTTAAACGTAGGAAGCAGGAAAGTACCTATTCACTATTCACTTTCTATCGTAATACAGTTCATGAGAGCTAGGAATAAAATCCTCATCGTATTAACTTAGTTATTACAATTATAAAGTAATAAATTATTTGCAATGTATTATAAAATCTTATCACGTTTTTAGTCACTCGTACGAGTATTCTTCGTCGTAAATTATTTTTTATTGCATAATAGTAAACACGTTTATGTAATATTTTTTCATAATGTTGACATAATTTTTATGCAATGAGGCAGACATAGGACACTCATCCTCGCACAAGTTTGACTTCGTTACATGACTCCGTGTAACAATACCCCTGATGCGTTGTAAACAGTTAAACCGCAAATAGTAATTATGTAATTATTTTTAGAATTGTGATAAGTTTGCTGGTTTTAGGCGAATGACTTCCTAAACATATTACATATATCGTTAATAGTAAATATTTATGATATATTATATAATTAGCACTATATTTAAACTTGATTTGTTTAGTACTTAATAATGAAGATATCAATGACCACAGGAGCACTCTCCTGATATATTGTTATTGATATATCATTTATTGATTAGCAGCAATGACGTTAAAATAAAATATATTCCATGATCTGCTTTTAAGAAGTTTAGGGTTTAAGGACAGTTCTCAAAACTGAACGAAAAATTTCAGATTTCTACACTGATAACCTACTAAAGAGGTCGTCACTCCCGTATCATTATATTACAAATATTTTATGCTTGGTAAAGGTAAAAAGCTATAACGGCAAGTTATTGCGCCTTCGACATACGTCAAAATGATTTACTTTTCTTTAGTTCTTTACAGCCTGGGATTATTAAATGAAACAAGATTTCGTTGGAGACGTAGGCCCGTAAAAGTTTCGCAACTTCGGTCGTAACCCATTTCGATTATAACTCGCCGTGACGCTCAGGTTTTAAAGCGCGAGTCATCAAGAAATATAGGGAGACGCGCATTGCCGAAAACAACAATAAGGTACTGTTACCGTAATGACACTTTACGAGCGCAAACATCGAGGTGGAACACGACGCGGCGCGGTCGCGATGCACGAATGTGGTCTGCATTGTTTCCGCCTGTGCCGCGGCATCGAGAGCGACATTGATGTCCCGCGGACAAAGGTCTCTGCAACACTCGATTCGCCGATCGCGACCTTATCTGACATTCGATTTGATTCTTAGAATCGATTCGTGTCTGTTACTTCCTTGAAGACAAAAATTATCTGCAGATGTAGGTATGTTTACTAATGACGAATATGAATTTACTTACACTTCTGCTTTTGTTTAACGAAAATGGTGTTGACACGTTCACAGAAATAGTTAGGTATCTAAAATAAACTCTATAATTTACTCGTAGTTAAATGTAATTTTTGGCGCATAGTGACAAAAAATACAATCTCCGACTGAGTAATGCGATATCCTTTTGTCATACTGTATCAAACCTTAAGCAAAGTACGTAACTAGAACATTAAATATGCACAAATTTGTAAGTCGTGATAATCACCCGGGCGGAATATGCATAGGTAAATATGCACGAATTCCAAAAAATGCATTGAATATTACAGGTTGGCCGGAGCGGTCTCGGTGGGCGGTCGATAGTGTGACACGTATCAAAGTTGTGTTACAGGAGGACCACAGCAACGCAGCCTCACTTCACGCACGCGATCCACTGAGCACTCCGTTGTTCAGATTTACCGCTTACATGTCGTGGTCTAGATGCTCGGCCGTGTGGTCTGGCGTTGCGACCAATATTGCTAATCACTGCTAACTACATGTTATTCATTGCAGTCTATTGGCAGCTTTTATAAGGACATATCATGCGATCTCATTGTACAAATCACTCTGGCGGCAAGATAATTAGAAAATGTTAATTTATAAATTTATTTTCTTTTCTTTTTCAATAGATGATTATTGTTTTAAATATTTTTCATCTTTTGACGTAAGTACCTATATAAAAAAAAACAATTTAAAATATGTATATTCAAACATAATTTAATACACAGAATTTGTGCATATCATATGAACTTTCTGTTGTAAGGAAAAGAAAAGTACCAACTAAAATTTTACAAAAATTGATCTTGAAAGTGACCAGTAAAGTATTCTTTATGCAACTCCATAAAAGCCTTGAAGCACCCTCGTTTGAAAAGAAAATATCGCAACTAACATTGTATACTATAAGAATAATGTATATAATTTGGAGCAACAATAGATCATTTCATATGTAGAAATAATTTGAGCGTATTATCATTACACGCAGGCGGCAACAGCTCCGGTGCGCGCGTGGGCCAGGTGCAACAATCTCTACATTCGACGTCGGGCACGCGCACCCTCACTGTGCTTTTAATAAATTTCAATGCACATAAAAAAGACCTATCAAAAGATGGCGACGCAAAATAAACCGGTGTTGTTGATCGGCTGCAACGCGTTGCTCTTCTAGCGCGGATAGGTCGCAGCGAACAAAACACCGTTTGTTGGGTGTGCAAACAAGTTTCAATTAAATTTAAAGGTGTCCCGAAACGGGTGTGTCCGCCAGTTGCTCTAAGTAATTACGATTTATTCAATAACCAAATTTTGATATTCAAATGAATTGTTAAGCCTGCACACGCCGGTAGGGGGTTAGATAGGAAATAGGCGGATACCCACATATACTTGATACAATGTACAGAGCTTTTTTAAATCGATATCAAATTACTAAAATATTCATTTAACGTTTACTGCTATTCCTATTAAATTTAAGATGTTTTAAGAATTAAAAGGTCTCTGTTTTTATAGTCGCAATATATTTAATAGTGGTAAAAGATTTCATCAAAGCTGTAAAGCGATCTCATGCAAAATATTAGCTCTCTATCTCATAATGGCTTATGCCCAGTTCCTATATAAATACAACGAGTCGTTTTACTTACAGACAGAACAATATCCTACTAGGCGTAAGTCTAAAGCGTTTCTATAATAAACGTGACGTTAACGTAGCTTCCAAAGCTTGGTTCTGATTGGTTGATTAGAGCCGCCCGTTATGAAAACCATACGTTTGTGTTATACTATGACGGTCCGTCGTTTATAGGAACCGGGCAATTGAGACCAGATAAAAAACATAACATTTTTAATTATTAATTAAAACTAAAATAATGTGTATATTTAATTTAAGACATATCTACTTTCTATAATATATACAAAAATACTGAATGAAAATGAAAATCCAAATGTTGTGTGGTTTACAAGTTAGCGGGCAAACAAACGCGATTAGCGTTTTCCTTCAATACTAATATTGTGTTTATACGTACGTTGCTGTCCGAGCTGACCTGCAAAATGCCTGCACTCGCAACGCAAATAACATGTATAGGATTTCATCAGATAAACTGTTGGATTAAGTTTAAATAATAGCGGAACCGTTACCCGTCATTTACGCTTGTATTAATCCGTTGGCGAGAGCGATCTGCATTGGGGCTCTGCGTTGGATGCAGCTGCCCGACCCCAGGTCTTTCCCCTTCGTCCCAGTACGCTATAAATACCTTTGGCTAAGAAAAGCAAAAAATTCCAAATAACGGTTAGTTTCGGAAAAAATGTATTTAAATGTGGGAACAACTTTTTTTCCGTTTCCCTACGGTAAATTTGATGTACGTATCTATTTTTTGCATGAATAAAAAATGAGATACGTAATCCAAGAAGACGCGTGAATTTTTTTTTAATCAGTTACGAAAATGAATAGACAGATAGCTCATACAAATGTAAATGAAATTCAGACATTTTGACTGTATTTCCTAATCCTTCATGATTCTTCTTTTCGTTTTATAAGTAGCATTTCCGCAAATAAAATGATATGGGAATTCAAACTCTAAAAAGCTTCCATATGGATTGAAGATTCAAAATTCAAAAGAAAATCATTATTTTTTATAGTTGTAAAGTACATCATTCAGTAACAAAATAATGTACAGAAAAAATGAACGCGAAAGTTTCATAATTATGAAATTATTATTAAACTAAACAAAAAATGTACCACTGGCTGTTGATTTTCTTTAAAACATAGGTGTAACATATTCTAAAGTTTTCATTATCCCGATTTCCTAAATCATGTTTTATAAAATCTTTTGCGTAAGTAACACTAAATCTAAATATATAATATAACCGTCGAATGTATTTATAAGTGTCTATACATAGCTGGGCAATATGAAAAAGCTCTTGGGGAATTCGTGAGGGTGAAAGGTGGCCGGTGGCGCGGTGACGCACCGGCCGCGCTCTATAGCGTGTGCCGAAATCTCAGCTGTTTCTCGCTTCTTATACAGTGTGTTCTATTTTTTAACAATATAATTTATTCTTCCGCTACTTTTTGAGGATCAATATTAAAGATCGTTTATTTGTTGCTCTGCACCACGATATGTGTAATGTATAAAATAGAACAAAATAGAATTTATTTTACATTGTAGGTATGCGTCATTTATTAAGAATCTTATTTTAAATTATTAAAAATATAAAATAAGAAATAACGTTTTGCAATATTTTTTTAAAGTTCATTAATTTCAATCAATCAATGTTATTATAAACTTGATATATAAATTTTATAAAGTAAAAGTAAATTTTTGAACATCATGTATAAAAATATTCAATCCGTCTGTATTAAAAGTGTTTATAAAAGCGTTGAATGGCGCTGTGCGCTTTATATAGAACTCTACAGCAATGCCATTATTCAAAATTAAACTACTCACCTACCTGCAAGCTTGGGGTTGTTGAATGAAAATGGAATATCTACAAATTAATTTATTTAAGCGAAAAGGAACTCTATATCCCTTTATTATTTTATTTGATTTATAAAAAGCACACATGTGCATCACTTGCATAGAGTTTACTTTAGCGAGAACGGGCAGATTAACATTGAACAGTAGATACGACGTTTTTCAGTGTGAGGGCTAAACAATGAATGAGGGAGACTCTGTTCTTCTATATTTGAGTAAAGGCATAATGTACCAAAAATCAGTTTGGATTTAGTAAGGGCTTGCTGGGCGCTTACGTCGTTTGGTTCTAGGAGGGTCGCTCGATGCAGATGTGCGATTCGGGTAGAGACATGTGATTCTGCACGCGCAACCAGCTGCTGGCATAGCTGTGCACTGATTCAATTCATTGCAGGGTCTACGGTCGCGTACCTACCGCTTTGTGTAGTTTTATATATGAAGGTAAGCTCAACAAATAATGATATAGATACAATAACAATGGCAGATACAGCTCAGGTGTGCAAAGGTTGGTTCGTAACGTATCAAAGTAAAAAATGAGAGATATTTTTACGACTTTTGGCAAAGTTCAACTTTTCTTAGAAGAATGTATATATATTATATTTTACATAAAAAAAGCTTATGGTTACTATAAAATG
>LQNK01000106.1:409236-453702 GCA_001586405.1 Phoebis sennae
GGTTGGTTCGTAACGTATCAAAGTAAAAAATGAGAGATATTTTTACGACTTTCGGCAAAGTTCAACTTTTCTTAGAAGAATGTATATATAAAAGTAATGGTGACATGACAAAGAATTCAAAATTAAAAAAATGATAACAAAAAAAATATATGTAAATAAATAATCTTAAAGTATTAACGTATTAGTATGGCATACAAATTTTAAAATTTCAGCTTATATTGAAAAAGTCTGTCGATATTTAAGATCATATTATATTTTACATAAAAAAAGCTTATGGTTACTATAAAATGCCCTCAGTTCAAGTTTATATACGAGAAAGTTGTTGAGGATGGATGAATATCTATAGCTTTAGAAGACTTGAACAAATGACCGCAAAGACTATTGAACCGACTTATCGATATTGATGATTCATAAAATTGGAGTGAAGATACAAGATAGTCTACCCATAACGGAATATAGGTTGCTTCGAAAAGGAAGAGTGTTATGACCACAAGTTGCAGAAACTTAAAGATCACCATCAAAAAATATTGCAAAGTTATTAAAAAGCAAATTATACTACATGCCTGGAAAAAATCATAAATTAGGTAACTTATTCAAAAGAATAGGTTACTCAGTTTATGATTTTTTTTCGATAATGTTCGTTTATCTGTTGAGTCTCACTGCTCTTTTAAATAGGTATAAGATATTCCAGAAATTTTAAAAACATATGAATACATTACCTAAAATCAACTAAATTAATATTTTTTAGAGAATAATTATTTTTGTTCATTGTTTTTTTTTACATACCAACGCTACTGAGGCATGTTTATGTCTCTTAACAAATAATAAAAATATTTCTTCAAAGTGTTGTTATTCTCTTAATTATAAGGGTGGAATTATTAATTGAGTTACCCTAATCCAAATAAACATGGCAAATGAGTTAATTGGTTATAGAATGTATATTTTGTCAAACAATATTTTATTATCTAAATTAGGTGATGCTCGAACAATAGCGAGAATAATGCAAATGCACAAATTTATATTTAAAATACAAAACGAAGGCAAAACTTCAATAATATAACTTCTTCACCGATATCGTCCATTAATAATGTACTTATAAATAGTTAAGTAAGTGAAACTTATTGGTATAGGTTATAATCAATGCTTAAATTATTATATTATTGTACTTATCTTCATATCAATTTTTATCGTGGATTATTAGATTAGGTAGTAACTCCTAACCTCTTAAAAAAGTTATAAAACATACTTATTTTTGAATTGAAAGTATAATAAAATAAAAGCCAATATATTTATATGCAAACAATTTTACTATCAACTTACATTGCTCTTGAAGTCTATAATTTAGGCATACGGAGCTAGTCAAGAATTTGCTCACATGAAAACTGTGATTGCGCGATATTAACCGCCAATGTGACATTGAGCGGGCACACCACCACCTGCCCGCGGCGCCCCTGTCCATCGGTATTTCCGCCATAGCGCACGGCCCCCAGCTCGTGCCGAACCGTTACGCACGCGCCTTCCCCCGCGCGCCACACCTGGCCGACACACCCGACACACCCGACACACCCGACGCTCTGACACAGCCGCCGCTTTGATGACACTCCATTTGACACCTGTCTAATTTTTATTGTTTAACGATTTACGAATTGGCCTTAAATACTTAAATGCTTGGTGGTGATGTACGTATTAACATGAACAAATTTTGTAACAAGATTAAACATTGCATACGTACGTACGATTCAAGCAACTAAATCACGAAATTTAATGTTGTTATATTTAATGTTTTATAAACGGTTACCAAAGATGCTATTTGTTTTATTTCTACAGAAAACATCTTTATTAGATGAGATCTTTCATAAAAATCGGATAATTATTAACTACTATTACGAATGCTATATCACTCTAGAATATTTAAAAATATTCATAAAAGTTGTAATAATAGCGTAATATGAATACCAAATAAAAATCTAAAGAGCAGACAAAGAAATAGAAACACAAGCAAAACTTTGCCACAAGTTTCAATTTTAACACGATGAAATTATAGAAAAGTATACTTTTCATAGAAAAAATTTAATTCATACTAGTTTGAACCAGATGATTCATCCAAAAAATCACATGAGGTTTGAGTGTGCTTTTTTACACTTTGAAGTCGTTCTTCGTTTATTAAAATTAATTTTACTCTGTTTAATTTGTATACCATAAATTATGATTTAATACACTTAAGAATAAATGCACGAAAAAATACAATTTAGAAATTGTTTGATACGTTCAAGACATCTATTTTGTTATCATTAGAAATACGCAATTAAATTAAAGTAGTATTAGTAAACAGACCTATTATCACCCTATCATTTATTTCAACAAATAACTATTAGTGTTTATATTATTTTGTTTACATTAAACTAAAAATGTTTACGTTTCCCAAGCGCGAAAGCGATAACAGTTCATTCATAACATCCCAAGATAATAATTAAGTAATGACTGTATTCGCCCCACTGATTACATTACCAGTTGATGCGGTCTCAAGCGATGAAAGCTAAGAATAACATCATAATCAAGTAATGACATAGTGGTTTAAGGTATTGTTATTGAGCGCCGATCAACGCGATTAGTCACAGTTGTGTATTAATCGAGCAATTGATGTCCATGTCGATCCCTTGACACATATGTAGGCTGAGTCATTACATGCATTTCACCACATATGGCCCTCGTCATCGTGATGTGGACTATCAGCTTGGACGTTGTTCCTGCAGAGTTGGCAACTTACTAACACAATATAGCAACTGATGCAGCCTTTGTTACGTGCACGCATAAATAATTCCGATAATACATTACTATATGCAAAGCAAAATTATAAATAAAAACTTATATATAGTGAATTTAGATTTAATAATCTTAGACGTAAATGGATATAATTTAGAAGTATTTTTTAAATATTTTAAATAAAATATTTTGGGCATTATATCATTTTGCAACCCCTGCAAGTTAAAAAGTATTCGAAAACTTGTTTCCATGAGAATCCACAAATAACCCACGGAACAACAAGGTCTGTGGGAATTAACGCTGGTCACAGAGTGTAATACAACAAAGAATTTTGGACGTTATGCTTCCGCATTCGAAGGGGTTGCGAAAGCTCCTTGTTACATTACAATAACCTGTACACAGGGAAGCATTTTCAAAATGTTATTTACGAATGAAAGAAAACTAGTTTTCAGCAGTTCCGGTTTTATTTGTAGACAATTCCGGGTTAAAAAAGTTAAAACAAAATAACTTGCAATAACGATATTTGTCTATCACATTAAATGTAAAGGGTTTTTTGTACCCACATAATCATACCATAAAAGTATGCCATATCGTTCTGATTACTTATGATAGTAGTTCATAATCGTAACACATACATAGGTACAATAAACATGGAATGTAGCACACGATCTCAACATTCAACTGACACGTCTGTGTGACATACGAGGCGTCGATTTTATTGCAGATTCAGCTAATTTATAGTACGATTGTCAAATAACTGTACTTGATCATTTGTCACGGTCACGGACATGTAAATAAAAATTAAATCAAAATCGAAAGTGTATTTATTTAAGTAATAACTTTTTGTAAATTATAAAGAACTCGATAAGGATTACACTAAGAAGGACAAGGTCACTCATAATGACGAGGCTTTCTTTTAAGTCTGAGAATTGTTATTGTTATCATCATGTCTTATTTCATGTGTCATCAGAGCTATTTGAGAAGTTTACTATTTTTGTAGAGTAGGTCAATGAAGAAGACTTTATAAAGTAGCTATATCATTACGACAAAGACAATTTAATTAACTAAAGAATTATTGAATCTTATGAACGAACCGAAATATTCAATTTTTCTTTTTTAAAAATTGCATGTACAGATGTAATAACGTCGCTCAATAAATGAATTGAAATCGTTTTGAATACTTAATAAATGCAACGCGGCGGCTCTTACGCCGGTATTATTATGCTGACGGGACCGTTTCATAAAGACGCATAGCTCAGTTCAAAGGTGCTTAACCCCAAGAATTGCGCAAAAAATTAGATCGCGATCGCTACGACTACGTCTCCGACCGGAAAGTTGGTGAAGCTGAGCATATCGCACAGAGGAACGATGTTGCCGGGTGGCTGTGCCGGGTGCGGAGGCGCAGGTGCCGCCGCCGCCCCGCGCCGCGCCGCGCCCCATTGGCCGGCCCCGCGCCCTCCGCCGATTGGGTACGGCGCACGTGCGCAGCCTACCCGCTGCCACCTGGTCGCCGCTGACGGGGAGCGCATAAAAGCAGCGGGCCTTCCCTCACCGCATCACTTCGTGTTCAACACTGAACCGTGCATGTACGTCATTCGCGTTCCGAACTCGGTAGCGTTCACGACTCCCGCGCAATATTGTGATGATTGGACTATTTACGAATTGTGAACTTGTGCTTTGATTATATCGAACTCGCCTGTACTATTTATTGAAGTTAAGTGATAGTGAAAATTGTGTGAAGATGCTTGTCGAAGATTCTCAGACCGCTCGTGCGTTAATAACGAAGAAGTACGCACATTGTCCGTTGAAGAAGCGGCCCGTACTGGTGCGGGAGGAGCGACCAGCGACACCGCCCACTACGCCGCCTCATCCCGCCCACATGTCTACGCGATTTTATTCCGATTATAATTGTAAGTAGAACTTTTATGAAATTAATAAATTATTTAAATGTTATGTAAGTTTAATAGTATAAATCAAGCCCTTCGTAGACTTAACACTTAACAAGTTGAAAATTAACAAAAGCCATTCATAAATTTCCCTAATACCAATTCCACAAACTAACTTACATTAAATTATTTTAGTAAGTTTTACAAAATAAGTATTTAAATGACAACAAATTAAATTTTTATTTTTATTGTTAACAGGTGATATGGAAAACGATGAACCGGAAAACCTCAGTACAAAACCAGAAGATCTGTCTAAAACTGGAAATTACCCAAACAAAGCTACATCGCCAGTAGCAACTGCCGCGGTGAAAATTGAACCAAGAGAATGGCCACAGCAACAGTTGGAATATCTTGCTGCTTGCCGGGCTCGCCTCGAACCCACCACCGAGCTCGCTCGACCCACGCCCCAGTACGCTTACCTACCTACACTGTACCCTTCCTATCCCATGGAAGATTTTTACCCAGCTGCGCCTGTGTTATCTCCGCCTACGCATCCGCAAATGTACGCCCGTTACTCTCCTGCGTCACCACCTTCCTCATGTTCGCCTCCTCCTTGCCCAGAAGATCTACGTTCCCCTGGATCAGTTTCGTCAGACTCTGGCGTATCAGTGTCTGCTCCTCGCCGACCACGTTATCAATGCCCAGATTGCGCTAAATCATACTCAACGTATTCTGGACTATCAAAACATCAGCAATATCATTGTGCCGCAGCTGAAGGAAGCTTAGCAAGAAAATCATTCAGCTGCAAATACTGTGCGAAAGTGTACACTTCTCTCGGCGCCTTAAAGATGCACATAAGGACACACACATTACCGTGCAAGTGTCATTTGTGTGGTAAGGCGTTTTCGCGGCCATGGTTATTACAGGGTCATATTCGCACACACACCGGCGAAAAACCATTTTCTTGCCATCATTGTCGCCGTGCCTTCGCCGATCGATCAAATCTGAGAGCGCATCTGCAAACTCATTCAGATGTTAAAAAATATTCTTGTTCGGGCTGCGGGAAGACATTTTCTCGTATGTCCCTCCTGAGTAAACACTTAGAGGGTGGGTGTGGAGCCCCAGGATCTTCTCCTTATGAATACCGCCCTGAATCACTTCCCACGGGGCATGCGCACCAAACATTATCACCCGCGACAGCAGTCCATGCCTATTAAGAAGACTGAGTTCAAGTAGTCCTCGATCTCGAATTATTAAACGAATGAACTAGAACTGCTGTTTAAAATACCGTTAATTTAAGCTTAAATTATTACTGTAAATTAATGACTACCTAGATGTAACTGTGTGCAACTATTGAATGATTATATTATTGATTGGTACAATTCGTGTTTTCTGGGACCAATGTAAAGTAAGATAGATTATTGTTTAGAATAAGTAATGTACAGTCTTTGTGTCGCATTGTTAGCGACATCGCTAGTCATATGGCATTTGCCGAGTGTCATACACAAAAGTAGATGTATAACTATATTAGTATGCTAAGCCGTGTACAAAGTGCCTTAATTATAAATTATTAATATATTCAAAACTTTGTTTGTGTTAGATGCTATTAATTTATAAGATTTATCTAAAATGTATGAGGCTATAATGATAAAAATTGTTGCCGATTTGTTCCTTTCTGTTACCTCCGCCAGCAGAAAATTAAAAAAAGTTATTTTATACTTTGTATTTTTATTTTAAAATCAAACAATTTAAATGTATACCTCCCATATCCCACATAAATCATGAGATACCTACATGTCAATTAATTAATCCTTTAAAAGGCAGAGACTTTGTCTACAATGTGATCTATTCAGTTTCCTAATTGCGAATCGTAGCGAACCTTTTATGGAACATTGAAATAAATATTTTAAATACTTATAGAATTCTTTAAATATTTTTTATTAAATACTAGGTGAGCTCCGCGGTTTAATCCGCGTACGTTTTCCGTTCCCGTAAGACTTGCAGGATAAAACTATTCTATGTCCTTCCTCGGGTTTCAAACTACAAAGTTTTATCCAAATCGGTCCAGTAGTTTCAAAAAATCAAATCTCCTCGGTTTACCTACATCTTAGAACACTTATCTTTTGTTAAAAAGTATCTAATTAGTACTGTTCCCTACAAATGATGAAGAGCTTAAAAAACGTGTCAGCTTACGTATTAAGAGTTATATTTGTTGATGAGATTATGAATGGTTAAACTTCCTAAAACAAATTTTGGTCAAAAGCTTTTGTCAAAGCAGTGGATGCACACTATCACGGTGTTTCAATCTTGAGATAGATTATTTGCTCAAGTTCGTGAACTCCTATTTTATAATATCATTGACTAATAAGAAAGTGGTCCAATATGATAAGGATCTGTTCTGTATTAACCTCCGACCCTGTCAGGCAAGTGCACGTTTTTCTAAGCTTAAGATATACCCAGTTCAATAATACTTAATCGAAATGTGCCGCAATTAGATGTTATCTCTTTTAACGTACCTGCTAGTTGCTTAATATATTCGATCTATAATTTAACAAGGGTCCAATTAGATAACTCGAGTAAAACATAAAAAGTATACTATCTGATTTCACATGAAGAATGCTACTTCTCTTATAATATAGTGATGGTATAATGAATGTCCCTTTCTTTTTGCCGCTATGATAATTCTAGTAATATTAATAACTTTTTGCCAAAAAATAGAACCGACTTCCTCGCACTAAAAAGTAGAAAATAATCATTTTTTTTATATATATACAAATTTTCTATTTAACAATAATTTATTTACTTTTTAGTGTGAGGAAGTCGGTTATATTTTTGGGCCAAAAGTTATATTTCCGTTTTCAGTCACCTGTGAAGGGTTAACACATCAGAGCTAGTCACAATTCAGTCTCAAAGTTAAAGTTTAATGGGTATAACTATATTACGGCTTTATCTATCTTACTGCGACATATACATCATTAAAGCTTAACCGCAGAGCTTAGCAGCCTGTCGATTTTCGAGGAGCTACCTGGAACATTTTGCCCATGGATGATCTAAACCAAATTTCAATGGGACGACACTAATACACTTTCGAAGGCAAAAAGAATTTTCCAAGTCAGTCCATAAATGCCTGAGATATGCGGTAACATACCAAAAAAATGGTCTGTGTTGGTTTTTTTGAAAGTCGGTTAAAAATAAATTCTCCTGGTTTAGGATGGCGATTATACAATACTATACATTCTATTTTATATTTCACATTAAAGAGTTTAATAAAAGAGTAAGAAAAAAAAATATGTTTGTAAAATGTATTTCAGTTCATAAATATACGCAGGACTAATTATAACATTATAAATTAATGTTCAAATATAACATAGTAGGTATACTCCTAAAACGTATTATTAGTTATCTGATTATTTATCTCATCTAATAGAAATCCACTAACGATGTTTATCGCCAAAGATATCTATATTAATCACTAATTAAAGCAGAGCCATTAGTAATTCATCGGCAGACGCGGAAGGTGTTACTAATGCGTTGTGAGATTACGTTAGCTTGTAAACGTGCTAACAGACAGTGAATATCCACATCAGCCTACACGAGTGCCAATTAGAAATAGCCAGTGAAGTTGTTGAGAGCATACCATTCGCGGCGATTGGTCTCCGGCGACCACCGCCAGCGCCGCCCGCGCCGGCGCAACGCGTGCGCTGCGTCCGAACGCTGCGGCCAATCCAATGTATTCTCATTAATTAATTCTGTTTCTATTTGCATCGTGATTATCTTATCCGAGATTGACCACCGATATGCCGTACCAATTAGAATTCACACTTCAGTCTAATAGAACTTTGAACTTTTCTATTACGTATAATCGATCGACATCGAGATAATACGAACGGATTTCGACACTAATTCGACCTCGATCGTAAATAGCATTGTTATTGTTATATTTAATTATTACCTGTCTTTAGAATTACTTATACAATTGTCATATCGTAATGGTTCTTAGGTATGCTATTGTTTAAAAAATAAAAGACGGCAAGTCAGTATATACGTACCTATTAACGATTGTAAAGTAAGGTATATCTAGATTTAGGACTGGCGGCAGCAATGGACCGAGTCGAGCCTGGTCGATAAGCATGATTTGTAACGTCGCACGTCGGCGCGTGCGCACAAATAAACGTGATTTCAATGCGCACCTTTCAATATATTACCTAACCCACTCTTGATATGACAATGTAACAATCCTTCTTAAAAGCTAAACTAAGTTTATTATCAATAAAAAGCGGTTGGGTTCGTGTGGTCAATAATTATTATAATCTAATTATTAAATTTTAACATATATAATTGCCGACGCGATACTTTAACAATGTCTATTTTTGGCAAAGAGTGTCAAGAAGCCAATTACAACTGAAGTTATTGTCACGCATGCTCATTACGTAAATCCGTGAACATACTAAACGTGATATCGAGATTCGAGATGAACCCGAGCCCTAATTTTATTGATTCGTGATAAATATTATAATGCAATGCTGTTACGAGTTGCAACACATATGTGTCATGTGTATTTATTATACAAGTCTCGATCGTGGAAAAAAGTTACAAGTTATGTATACCTACAAATACTTCATAAGTAAACAGGGTACTTTAAACTTATCATATTATCAATTGTTAACATAATCAAGAAATATTTATCAGCAGTTTAAATAAGTTATTGTGTTGTTCCCTGGAAATGGTAACAAAATAAATTCAGTATTTGAAATAAGTGCATTTAAATGTAATATGTATTCGACGCAGCTATTTCTTTATAAACTTATCACGGGCTTTTGACATATCATTACCATTATGATCAAGTGACCGTTTAGTTCTGCCCACTTTCGGTGTGAGCTCGGTTGGCTTTGGTCAATGGGGTACGGCCGGGCGATGGCGTCTGGAGCCGGGCCGATAAATCGCATAATCCTGTGCCAATAACTACAGCAACTGAGTAAGGTATGGCGCTCGGGCCGCGTGGGCGACGCACGACGCGCTTCAACGCCTTTGAAAAGATTATTCACTAGTAGCGATGCTTTGCAGAATCGCGTAAATGGATTTCGATACTTTATGCGCCTAAGCTTCTTGCTATGTTTCAATAAACTAGCCAGCGCATACTTTACTGCTATAGTTTAAGCTGCTAAGATTTAGGAAATAATAGCGTTATGGTGACATTTCATTACAAACACTATATAGAAAAGACTTCAACGAACCTCGCCTTCCGAGTTTTCCGTATATCATTGAAAATGAAGGCAAAACGTTAGACACAATTTTCAATTAAAGGTTTTGTATTCTAAGCATTGTAAGTTATGATGAAGATTGTTTATGTTGTCTTTGTAGTTCGGGTTCGTTAAAGCATAAAGGTGAACACAAATACGCAGACTATATTTAACTTGTGAACATAAGCTTTTATCATAATTTTAAATGGTAAATAGTGTGTTAAAGGTAGAAAGGAAATTCAATTAAATATTTAACGAAGTGGCCCGGTCGGTCGGTCAGATTGTTAAATGGAACATTAAAAAAACTTTCTTCTCTGTAGAGCCTTTTGGAAATAAAATTAATATAAAACTCGGGTTATTTATGATCTTCTCTGTAACGTAAGAGTCAATGTCTTACAAAGGCTGAAGGTAATAAAATTAAATTCTCGTTACTTACCATATCGGTATTGGTACAAGAATTGTTACCTGTTGAGCGACGGGCGCGGGCGTTAATACAATAATCCTCGAGTATAAAAATTAACCGGTATAACGGTGCGTGGCGTAGGAGGCAACTGGCAAGCCTCGCGTGCCCCGACCCTCACCTCCGACCGACGATCGCCCATCTATGAGTATTGTAATGGACTATTTATTACAGATAATTAATGTAATGTGTTATAGCTGTATAATCATTTATATATTAGTCAATTTTATATTTTTTACTTACAAGGTTGAAATCTATATCCTAAAGCATTAAATTCTCGTTTATCATAATTTTACGTTTTAAATAACATAAGTGCTAATATATAATAATAATGTATGAAGTAATTTACACAAAAGTTACAGAAAAAGTTACCAATGTTAAATTATTGAGCTGTACATAACTTATCTTATTAAATTATTTAAAACTTGAATAATTACTTAAAGACATGATAATATTATCTGCTCGATTACGGTTAATATGGGACCAACTACCAATTGAGAGACGATTCCGAGAGGCACGCTCGTCAACAACGGAGGATAATAACGAGTGCAGCGTTTATTACATGAAAGTTACGCGTTATGTTACATTCCGTTTTACTTTCCTTTCATATTGTGGATATGTAGAAGTTTTAAAAGCTTAATCATATCAATTAAATCGCCACCACCGCGCAGAGATGGGGTCGTTACCAATCCGTGTTTATTAGGAGAAATCAGCGGCCGTCGTTTAAGTCTACAGACACTAAAATCTGTAACAAGCTACGTAATAAATGCAATAACAATGAATAAAAATGGCAATAATAGCAGGTGAAATCGCGACAGGTCCGGGTCTCGGGTCGTCGTCCGTAATTATAAATAAAATACGGCGACTACGTCCGTGCGTCCTCGCGTTACATAGCTGCGCTCACTTACTGCAGCCCAGCACCCGCATGCTTACGGCTAACAAACTATTCATAACGCGATGCATTCAATACACGTTTTCCTTAATTAAATCTTGTATTATTTCCCATTTATTCAAAAGAATCCATTAATACAACTGCTAGATTATTGATAACAGCTTGAATTGAAATCACGTTAAACCTGTCTTCCCAAAAAATAATCTCTCAATTTGAAGTTATAGCCTTGAGTTAAACATAAATTACATTTCTTCGTATTAGCCAGGCTGTACATTTTCTGTGTCGATATACTTTTCCTTATCTAAGTAGTTTGTCCGTATACACAATTCGATAATTTATATGTATATATTTTAATTTTAATTATCAACATGACCATCCAATTGTCTTATCTCTTTTTGGGCCAACTGTCGCGTGCACATGACGGTTAGAAGCGTGTTAGTAGCATTATTGTAAAAAGTGGTAATGTTGACTTGATAGGGGTAGAGGGTGTTATGCAGCAGAGCGTGGCGGCCCAGCTCGAGTACTGCGCCAACGTACCGACACACTTACTGCACGTGCTATATTTAATTGTCCCTTCAATGTTCTCATAGACAAAAGTCACAGACATAGACATCCTAAACAGTGACTTGCGTAATCTCTGGTCTATGATAACCTTTGCCTGCACTCCGCGTAGGCGATCTAGTTGTTTGTTCACTGCGGCCACCCAGAGGGTTTATTTTATACTATATTTTTATACCACATAATATTTGTTGGTATTAAAAGTTAAACCAATACCTTTACGACACGCATAAGTCATTCAAACCGAAAGAATAATAAAATTTATAGGATACTCTGATTATTTTGACTCTTTGATGGAATACACTAATAACTAGTTATGTTTACGTACTATCTATAGTCTATGCTCATGATAATTTTACATATTGGACATTAGTCGGACATTGGCCGATGAGTAATGAAATAGATTATCATTCTTATGTTTATTTTATTAGTGCATACATCCTTACGTAAAATCTTAAAATGTGTGCATTTTTAAGCGATCTCACAAGATTTTGCGCATCATCAGAGTTGCCATTGTGTTTTAACTATTTCCTATACATAAAAGACATGAACTTATTACCCTGAACAGATCTTGTTTTCGCAAATAGCTTCCGTCCAGCGTGGCAGCGTCGTCATAGCAACCGAACACTATGGTGTGGGCGTCAGGTGGGCAGCCACGCTCGGTGGCTCCTCAAGCAAGTGCGGCCACGGTTGACCGTGCAGGCGGTTGGCAGTTGCTGCGCACGCGCCCGCACAAGCGACAGGTGGACGTCACGCGCCGTTACTTTACACCCGTGTATGACTATTCTAAGACACTATTTTCCTTTTTTTTCTAATACAATCTCCACTTAATCATGTTCTTTTCCATGCCGTCCTCTAGATGAAAACACAAATGAAAATAGTAAGATCAGCATGAATTACACCGGTAATTATACTATAGTAAGTTACATTCACATATGCATTAATAAAGATGAAAAAAAAATAATAATTACGCGACCGAACCTATAATGTAGTTAGTGTTAAATAAGTATTGATCTTTAATCAAGCGCCTTCTATTAAATTCTTGTGCGAATGATATTTCTTCTAACAGCCCACTCTTGCAAACTAGCCCGCTTATTGCAGTGTTTCATGTATCTTGTTGATAAAAAATTAATTTAAATGTAAGTGAAAAATTATAATTGATACAATTCTAATATATTATGTGAATACTGACTTATGGAAACAATATTTTATTATTGAAAATTACAATTTAAAAAAAAAAATTTAAGCACTAACTGTACATCTACGCAAAACAATAAATCAATATAAAACTGCACATCTTTCAGTGCATAAAGAAGGATCCATTAACCTCTCAAAATGAGCACAAATAACTCCGTATATAAATATAATATAAATATGGGCGTGAAATAAATCGTGAATTTTTCTGACAAGTACATTTGCGGGAAGTATTTTAGCGATTTGATGGGCTGCATTATCAATCAATTGGTGTTCAGCGGCACCCGGGAGCCGCGCAGAGCTTTGAGAGCTTCGACCTCACGCACTCGCAATTTACATCTTTATCACCCGTTATTATTCTTAATAACACGCTCTCTCCAACGACGCATTAACCTCATCAAAATTCTCTGATTTTTATAAATTTTAATGCAACTTAAAAATATTTAAAACGTGATAACTGATTTTTGAAGAGTCCTTATACCACACAAACTTCTCGAAGTTTATTAAATGGAATCTTTTTGGAGCAGGGTCATAATTCATTTGATGTCGAAAAGATTTTAGTGCATACTGCATATTTAACTTTAGATCGTAATCTTGCATTTTTGCAGAGGCTCGAAAATGGTTGGTGAATGTTTGTAATGTCTACATTATGTTCATTTCTCAATACTAGGAACACATTTTATTTGGACAAATTGTTGTAGCGTTCAGAGTAGTGAAATTATTATGTATAATAATTAATATGATAATTTTAAATTTATATTTTACTTCATGAATGCCTCTTATGTATTATTATACAAATATTTGCCCTCTTTTTCTATTTAAATATTTTTTATAACGTATTTAGTAAACTTTAGGCCTACCTGGGAGTCTGTGTTTTACTGCCGAATGTAACAAAAAAATCTAAATAGCACTGACTCAGAAAGTATGAGATGTAAGTGTACCCTCGTGTCGCACCTCTCTGGTCGTGACGATCTGCCGTCCTCCCAAGTTATGAAACTAAAGGAATAGAGAGTGCACCTGTGTCAGCGCGCATATTATTCCTGCACTATTATAATATCTCCTACACGCTTCTGCGATCATGACTAATTTCTGTTGAGATTGGCCACCATAACTGAAATCTGACAGGAAGGATGTAAATTAAATTAGGATGATAATTTAAATAAAATTTAGTGGAGAACCTTGAGAATATTTCCTTATTAGGTATAGCCTCAAAAAACTGCTTTTAATACTTATTAAATCTCCGTTTTGGGTCAATAAGAGCGTGAAAATTTGGTAATTGGTAATTTTATAGTGGGTGTCGGAAAGGTTCCAAAATTAAAACGATAATTAATTATTGATGCACATTTTTAATACGTGGAAATTTAAGGTAACTGACCATAGTACACAGAAACCTTTCATGGTATTTATAAGTTTTATAGTAGTTAAAAGTAAAAAATAAATCTTTCCATATACAGCATAGAAATCGTTTGTAGTTGTTGTATTTTTCTTTATATAAACTTATAAGTTCCTAAAGCTCACACAACAGTATGAAATAATGGTTTATTATTTTCTTAAATGTCGATTTGAAGAAGATATTATACTGCTATAGTGTATGTATATTAAACAGTATAATAAATTAAACGACGTCTCACTTGTCGTTAAATCGAAGTAAATATAAAATAAATTCATACTTTTATTAATATCATACCACCAACCTCAGTGAAGATTTTTTATTCATTCCTATTTCAATGTACATCATCACGTCACCAAAAGTAAAATAGTACCAACACGCAACAAGATTCTATCCAACAGTTCAATATCCATCAAAACAAGTTGAAAAAACACCGAAGTGTTCGATGTACATATTAATAAACCTCTTTAGCATCCACCTCCAACATATTATTATGGAAAGTGCTCCCCATATTTGAAATTATACTAACTTTTACAACTTTTACGCAAGCGTACAACTTATCACTTGTAAGGTATGTATGTACCAGTTTTACTGTAGCAATTTTGATGAAATTAAAATGAAAATATAGATCTTCGCATATTTAAATAATAATATAAAATTGATTTTGTGTTTTAATTTTCTGTTCTCAAGTAGAGTCAATACATATATGTACTTAAACTTTTAAAAAATTGCCTTCTGTATCCTTCACAATATTAACCTGTAATAAAATTTCCGCAAAATATTCCAAATATACGTAGATAGATTTATAGAATGGAAATCAAGAAGTTTTTAGCTGAATGTCATAGGAAGAGAGTTTTTAATAAGTTCTACTTTATATATTACAGTGTCACATTGATATACTGAGTGAATCGTGCTGCCGAGTGTCAGTGTCCATTACGCAGTAATCAATCATCGCGTATGTACAGGTTTCAATCTGCGTTTACGCCGCTTTTGACCGAGCGAAGCTTTCGACACGGGCGCAATCAATATAGCAGATAATGCGATAAGATCCATCGGAACCTCGTCGCCATCTCGGCCGGAACGCGCCACGCCGCGGCCGCGCCTCAGGCTAACTTTGTAAACGATGTCTTCATCGCACTACATTTCCTCAACCCAAACTATATCAAACATAACATCGACAGAGCCACAGGAAATTTAAGCAGCCACGCCAGCAGGATTCTCCATATGGCATGCAGGTTGGTACATTTAATGGTAACACTGAAATCAATTAAGACTTAGCATTCACGAGAAAAATATCACGATTCCACTGTGATACGTAAGTGTATGTCAATAGCGCGTGCGCAGTATTATGCGAAGTGCTCTTAACGACTTAAGTGTTGATATGTTCGAGTGGGATCATTTATTATTTTATCATATGATTAAATCTTGTTTTTTGATGCGTTCCATGCAAAGTATTCGAGTTTTAAATAATGTGAGTATTCTCGTTACTCAATATGCAATTCGATTTCAATTATGTAGTTCTTTTAAAGCGGAGTTATTTTTATTGACGCTGTATAAATAGAATCATGGCTATGTAATTGCATTATCGAAGGGTTTATTTATGCAGCCGTGTTGAAATGAACCTTATCTAGAAATCTCTGAAATGCCACAGGGATGTAATCGCAGTGGGTGGATGTGTGTCTCCATTTACGTCGAGAATCATGCGGGCACAGGTGACTACAGGCACGCAGGTATCTAATAAACTGGCACGCATCACCTGTGTTTCGTTAAACTGGCTTGACATTAGCAATCAATCTATTATTTACAATACTATGTAATGCTTAAAATATCACTGGTATAATTTTGTAAATTTATTACATTGTAACCTTTGTTAAACGCGATAATTATTCTCTAAATCACAGAATGAAATGTTTAATGTCGATTATAAATGGAAACAATCCATTAATGAGCGACATGAGACGCGCGCTATCGCCGGTCATAAGTTACACCGGCATTAGTAAAGCTAGGAACTAATTGCGGAGGCGGTCCAATTTCCCAGACAGTGCTGAAGCTATTAATTGTCACAACATGATTAAATCAAATACCTTGAATTGTCTATAAGTTACATTAAATATTCATTGTTTTGTCTATTTAAATCTGAATAAATTGTGACTCTATAGGATTCATTACTATTTTGATATACTTATTACCCATAAAGTTTCATACAAAATAATGAGTGAAACTCGTAAATAAATAAACGACATATAAACATGCAGTTAAAAGATAAAAGAATCAACAGGAACTAAGGTGATGAGATGACTTGACACATTATTTAAATTTAAAACAGGTTCGTACGTCCGATCCTTTTTTCGTTATTTAATTGTTTTGTCGGTTTAAACATTTCCAACTTGTTTTTGCAACACAAAAAATATTGCACCATATGGGGTATCATATCTTATAAAAGACTGTTTAATGATATTGTAACGAAAACATATGGCCAATTATTTTCTGCTAGCTTTGCTAAATGAGTTTCGAAAGGTGTAATAAAACGTTAGATCCTTGTTGATTCTCGGCTTGTTTTTGTAGAGGTTTTTTAAGCCAACTCATTTAAACACCGTAACGCTGCGGTCCTTGTATTTATTGACCGTTTTTTACGCTTTTATGTCAATTTTAAACTGACATACCAACAGTAAGTGATTCACGACTGCGATTAAAAATTTAATAGAATGCATGGAAAGAAATCAAAAGATTTTTTCATCAAAATTATTAATCCATTTTGTAAGATTATAATAAAAGTCAAAAATATAAAATGTCTAAATTGGTTTCCTTAATCAATTTTCTTAAAAAATCACATATGAATATGTGCGTGGTAAAGCACAACCTGCTCAAAGCAAGTTTCTCGGCGCGTCCGCGTCGGGGCAACCATCTGGTGGGCGAGAATTTTTTTTTATTTTCCAAACGTGTCGTCTTGGATTCTTGTTTTTTGCATTGACTGGCGCTCGATCCTTTTCTTTTTTTATATTGCCAAGTTGCAGTTAACAGGTGGCTGGCTGTGTGCAGGTGAGACCTGAGATTTAAATTAAGTTAACCTTAGTGGGAAATTCACGCGTGCTACTTGTAAGACAAATAATCTAACAGATTTATGATAAGATCAAATGGTGCTAACGATTGCTATCCCTTAGAGGACTCGATGAATATTTAAATTACACACAGATAAAAAATACTAATAATAATTATTGTAAATTAATTCATAATCGAAGTTTTACTAAACGTCATTATGATTATCAGCTTAGTAATTTATTGAAAATGTGTCATAGTAGGTATCTAACAGTTTACTCAGTATCGCTGTATTATTAATCATTCATAATTATTTTTTTCCCAACAAGCATTTAAAAAGTAAGTCGGGTAATTGTGATGTAACTTATTACTCCAACATTAGGTATATTAAGTTGTTAGTTTTGACGTCTATTATATTGTTATAATAATTTTTGACAAGCGATAGAGTTCCTATGTGAAAGCTTGAAAAATTGTGCCTATTACAGAAAGCAGTTTCAATAGACCCAGAGACCTGCACCGTTAGACTCCAGATCACGACTCGGCGGATTATTTGAGAGCACAAAGAGTCCGAGTGCCGCGGCCGACGGACACAATCACTCATAGCGTTGCGTTTGTCATACAGCCGCGACAAGACGACAACGCGTCGATCACCGACCGACACGCTTTGTCAAACGTAGCCCCGATTTGTGTACCTTCAAATCAATTGCTCCACATACCTTTCTTCAATTTCGAATGCTTTATATGAACCAGAATTAGATGCATATCGCGATCCAGTAACGACATTGTAATCACCGCCCGCTAAGACTTGCTTTATTAATGCGCCCGAACCTGACATTTGATTAGGCTATAATATGTGAAAGGGACAGATTTTAAACAACCGCTTATTGTGTGTATACAACTTAAGAGGCATTGTTAAAGAAAAAGTAGGTTTAGTGCATTGATTGATCATTGCAAAATTATCTCAGAAACTTTCTACAGCGTACATTTGGATTGTACGAAAGGAGGCTGTAAAATCGTTCACCAATAAAGTGAAATATAGGTTAAGACGGACTCTCTCAGAAAAATCATTCAAGGTACCGTAATCCCATTCTTTTATTTTGTAATTTCTTTTTACCACCAATTCTGAGCAGTCGTTCAACATTTTAGGGCTCTTTTTATGGCTCCACGTCTGATGAACATCCATACCTACGCTTTGTATTACTTCTCAAATTCTTATTGGGATTCATTTGCTTGCATTCTTTAAATAGCAATGAACTTCATTTATAAAATCGATCATGATACTTTATAATTAAGTATTATATCTTATTATTACGCAGTAAAGTTGTAGTCGAACAATATTTTTCATAAGATCTACATCTACAATCTGATTCTTATCATTAAACATAGTTTTTTTTTTCTTTTTGTTTTTACCAATTTGAGAATATTGTCTATTTCCTATTTAAATTAAAGTGGTAAAAAATTATTTTACTACAAGTAATTATAGTTAGGAGGGCAAAGCCAACCAGCAGTCGCGTAAGGCGCGGTCGGCTATCGTCGGGGCGGCGTTCGGGAGCCGCGCGCCCACGCATCTCTTCGCGTCTTGTCCATGTCAACAGTACAACATACAGCCGTTTAAATATCTTACTTTCACAATTGTAATAAGCAAACGTCAAGAGCTCATCATGTTCAACAACAATAAGGCACGCGTCGCTGTACCTCGCGCAATATGTGTTTATTAATTAAGTTTCTATTCTCTATAACGCAGTTCATACAAAGAATGGATGTTTTTGTAATTGCTGCTTTACAGTTATAATGGCGGCATGCAGTATTTTATAGTTCTAGTGGACAGACGGTAATGCCAATAATTGCAGTAATCTCTGATTATGACGCCTATAATAATCGACGGAATAGTTTAATTTCCTTCTTATTATCAAACAAATTTAATGTTCGTTATTAATTTTTTTTTCTTTATTTAGTTTCTTGTACAATTTAGTCGTATATTAGAGCCCTAATGTTATTAATAAAATTTCAGATAAACGGTTTTTAAGTACGTTTCATGTTTACAACGTGCATTAAAATGGATGCATTCATCCATCTTATTTTATAACGATTGCCCTACTTAGAATGTGTCGAACTTTAATTTGACATATGACTAAATAGTTACATTCCATCCCTTACTCCGCGTATCGCTCAGTCGGGTGAGAACTGAGATACCGTCCGAGTCAGGCACTTCAGGCCCCTTCCCTTCCTGCGATATTCCAAGCCGAGGTTCGTGAATCGTGATCACCAGGTTTACTTCATGTCGCAGGCGATCCTTCAGTTCACCTGAAAAGTGCGCGTTCAACAGTAAAAGCCCTTCTTGGTTAACTGTGAGAATCACCTTACAAAAAATTAAAATAATAATAAATGGTTACATTCAAACATAAACCTTCTAGAGAGCCATTGAAAAATAGAAAAAATATAAAATTTTCATTAGCTGGAAGATTTTTATACGCATTCCGTTAAAGTTTCGTATCTATTTGTTAAAATATTAGACGCTACATGACATTAAAATGTAGGTTCGTAGAAGCGATCTAGTCGTGATACACCACATATAATATGGATCAAGATAGTGCAAGTAGGTACTCAATGCCGAATATGCAAATAAAGAACTTTCATTTCGATGCCGGAACAATGGTGCTGATTTCGTGGGGGTTTGCCTATTAGCGGCAGATGATGAATTTTAATAGTGTGAAAGTTCATATGAGTAATCATTGTAAACTGAAAAAAATATACGCGATGCAGATTCATCCATGTATATATGTATATCCATACTTCCTATTCCATTTTTAATACCAGACACAAATTATGCAGAAACAATGTTCATGTTTCAAAAAATATTAATTTTCATCATCAATGTTAAATACATTCTTGCTACATTGATAACATATATATTATCATACGAACACGCCTGTTTCCTACGACGAACAAGTGAATATTAAAGCACGGCCCATCTAAATATTCATGAGGTTGTATCAACGTGCTGGCTCAATTCTAGACTGGAAGCCTAACCGTACAGCTTGGATAAACGAATCATTTTACAAATCTATAAATTAGAAGAAAAAATAGAAAACATTCATTAAAGGATAAACTTTCATTAATTTAAGATAAAAATACACCTATTTATTTAAATATGAGTCATAGCGTCCATCGCCGACTGCGAATGCAGCTAATGCTTTTGTATCTTTCTGTTTATGAAGAAGCATTTTTTATTTAATAAGCAGTTTTAAAGATTACTTGTATTTATTTATGTATTTATTAAAGTTTTTTAGTAAATTAAATCTAATAATTTATTGGTCAAATTGTTGATGCCGATATAAAATATTATTAAGACTTCGATATTTGTAGTAGATAGCAAATCAATGCGGAGGTCGCGGTCTTGCAGCGTTGACTTGAATGACTCATAAACACCATGATTTACTGAACACAATCAAGATTTGTAGAGTATTAATTCCGATGTTAAACTGACCGGAACATTTCGCTAAACCACAAAATTATAGGCTTAAATAAGATTAATTATGGGTGTTGTTACTCATTGCATACAGATTAAAGGGTTACAAGTTGATGCTATAAACATGAAATATGAATTAAACAGAAAACAAATGTCAGTCTAATTTACTTATAGCATTAAATATTTGTAGTTCGTTTTTAAAATGATAAAGCAATTTTTAGGATTTAACAAAGTTTAAATTTACAAATGTAGTTATTATCTTGATAAGATTTAATTTAATACTGTATTAGATTAAGACTTGGGTGGTACGGATAGTAGTAACACATAATTTTAGTAAACATAAAAATGCTATCGTTATCTTTTTGAATGAGACCTGATACGACGTAATACATCTGTTGCTATGACATTATTTATGGCCGTGATTTATTGGTAAAACGTACTTTTTCGAATCGTTTTTTATATCGATGCGACCTACGATAATCGTAAACGATACTGGAACAGGTATTTTATAATGTTATGTTTTATTGACATTGCGTGGCCACACAATATGATCATTATATTACTTTATTATGACAATATTATGGAACATAAGTTTGTTTATAAAATGGACTAATTACAATTTCACTAATTATAATTAATTAACGATTTTATAACATTTAATAAACTATGTAATTTATAAGAGTAAAAAGTTCGATCCATATTATAAAGCTTAAGTACAAATGTTTTATCGATGGAGGCTAAATTATGTTGGAGTTTATAAATTGACTCTCATTAATACTATCCCGCCCGCTATTCGGATATTAGAGTAATACATGATGAATAGTTACGGTGCATTAAAAGTGTTAACTCTTTACAACTTCAAACACGCTTTTAGAAACTAATATTCAATATTGATTTCCAAATTCCACCATTTCGCAACGTTAGAAATTCGCAATATTAATGATTCATTTCTCCTTTTATGAACCGAATCATTCAATTTGACTCGAAGAAACAGGTCACTACTCACTATACTTATGCAGATTAAAATAAAGTTTAAACGAAAAAATATATTTTGATTATCCTCAAATATTTAAGAGATACCTACTGCATGTTACTTTTGAAATCTTTTCCTCGTGTCCTGTTTATAATAACACCGAAATTATCATTACGTAACGACCTTCTGGTAAATATCAATGAATGCGTAGCTTTATGTTCCAAGAATACAATATTTCATGTAAATGAACTGATGTACATATTTCCCCCATAACGTAATTGCGTCTGACACTGTGATCGATGGGTCAGTTATATCAGAGTGTCTCGAACTTTAAGAAGCTAATTCCAGATTTAATGAGACAGCTCATCTGATTTTTTTAATTGATGAACCGGTAGTTCCATGTCACTTTTGTAGGTGTTCACTTGACACAATTAAGACTACAGCACCTTTTTGTTGCAGCCCAGGTAAGTATTTATATAGTATTTAAATATATTATCAGTGAACCATTCTGATATATATTTTTAGATAAGGACAGAACTATAATTTTGGTTTTGCAATACCTAAGTTTATTATTTTAGCAGCGAATAATAATTGTCGTTTTATGAAATCACAGCTTCTGATCGAGAGCCTTGAAGCGGCTCTAGACCTGAGAAATTGCTAAAACAAAACTTATAAGATATTGACAATTTTTTAAATTTACATGTTCAATAATAATAAAAGCTAAGGCTTTCATTCAGTGCTTTTAATTAACAATTACTAATCTGGAGGGTTCTAAATATCACTGATTGTGATAGAACTGTTAGTTAATGTCAGTAGCCATAGTATATCACTTTACATTGTAAACGGAGTTGCAGGCTCGCGTCCGCGCCGGTAGGAGAAAGCCGTGCGTCGTCCGCCGCGAACCCGACACGTGTCGATGGTTGTTTAATTAGTGTAGGGTGTCGTATGTGCTAGCGGGCTGCGGGTGGCGGCGGCGCATTCGCGACCGCAATCTGCAACGGTTACCTGCGGCCGCCGACGAAGCCGGAACGTAATGTGATAACCGACCATTGCTTGTATTGCTTACATGCCTCGTAAATTCATAGCCCTTCAATAAATACGTCTTTCCTTTATTTATTGACGAGAAAGTTTCTACCCTATCTTTACTTAGGCGCGATATATACAAAGATACTATCTATGTTACTAAGATACTGTCCAGGTATCTCTCAATATGTGATATCTACTTTTGATAAACTTTTGAAATCTATTTATGTATCTTATTTCTAGGCTTCTGTAACCTCCGAATGGGCAATATTTGCAGTTTTGACTTATGAGACTATGTGCGACAACTATATAAATACATAACTTGCAGAACTCTTACAAAGTTTTGGCAAAGGTTTTTTTTTAAAATAGTTACATAATCATGTATACGATTAAATAATAAATAAAAAATCTCAATAACTTGTTTATAAGATAAAAATGCACACCCAAGGCATTTTTGAATCGGTATGGGAAATCTAAGCTTGATCTTTGAACATAAAATCTCATAATTTTCAAAACACTTATAACACTCAAAACAAACTTTAAATGCTAATAACCTTTCTACAAGCAATCTTTATATTATGGAAGAACCAAGCACAAAGATGGATCGCCGATGTTCAACGGCTACCGCCGCCCAACTATAAAAGCTACAGAATTAATACCAATAGTCTATGGGCGTGAGGCAAACTTCTCATTACGAATTTATCTCTATTCTTTGACAAACAAAACCTTTATCCCGCTAATTAAAAAAGAACACACAATTCCTTGCACAATCGGCAAAGTGGATAGAATAGTTCTATTCAAACGAATATTCCGAAGTCAAACTTCTCTATGTATGATGTTGTAGTAGGTTAGTATTTAGTTCTTATAAGATTGAGCGTGTTAACACAAAAGCAATTCACTAAATGTAAAATTTTAACATACTTATGCATGATTTTAAATTAATAATAGCTATTAGTAACTTTGAGATTATTTATTGTTGCACTAATAACAGTATAATTCGTACTTATTTAAATGATGTTATCTGAAAAATTAACGTATTTTATTGTACTTAGTTAAATCAGGAAAGAAAAAGTTCAGTGTCCCATGTTTCTATAATTTTAATTTAATGAAAACGTAGATTTCATAACAACTTAATATATGTAAAAGTCTCTTTCCATGGTACTTATTGATATTATTAAATTATCTTTTTCATTATCATAACCACACATATCGTAGTAATAATTTTTAACAAAGTCATTCGAACTATTTTAGAAAATATTAGTCATTAATAAAATATTAAGCTATATGGTACTAGAGCCGACAAAGCCGCGTGATGGCGGTGTTCTCTAAGAATTTTAAATATATTAATCATTACGTAAAACATAATAATATATTGTTTTCGCTATTTGTAGATGATGTTTTTTACAATGTAACCCGTTTCTAATGTCTCTTAGATACCAAATTAGTAAAAAAGATATATGTGTTTCGTTTAATCCAATTTCAGTTCTTAGAAAAATGAAGAAACTAGTTTTTAATAGACCTACCTTTATCAGATGCCGACAGCGCTCGCGCCGCGCCATAATGAAGTGAGCTTGTAATCATGTTATCTATTATTTACACATAAATATTGCACAGACTAGACGTATTCTTTTCAACAAAGAATAATAAAAATGTACTTTTTAAAGGATTTAAAACTAAAATTTTTCATTATTACTAACCCGACGTTGCGAAAATATGAAAACTAGGATGACAGTTGTCTTCATTAGTATTTCAAAAATTGTGTAACTACTTCCACCTATTTCCACCAAGATAATATCTGGAAAATTGGCTCGGATCCTTGCAAAATTGACTAAAAGTGTCTTCTTACCTTCTAGTATGCTTGATATGGGGTTTTATTAGTTGGTCCCAACTGTTAGAAAGTCTCAAACCGTATTCTTTGTTGAATGTTTGATATTTTTGTCGTCGTATTTTATTTAATATGGAAAGAATGCTAGTAGTATTATAAGACAAACTGTATATGCATTTGAGAAACTAAATTTAGGTATTTTTGGAACCCTGTTTATATGAAATTAGGCTTTCTAAATGAGTGAAAGTTTAACAAAATTCTAATAAAAATTGTTACCCAATGACCTTTCTATGTTCATATCGCTTAACAAAGAGATCATTATTGAACGAAGCAAATCTTTTATAGTGACCCGAATTCCTGTCGACTACTTTTGAAATGATAATGGTATGTATTGGAATTTTGGAACCCTTATACATGCAATAAATTTTGTTATGTTGGTGTGTTGCGATGATATCTTAAATTCTTATTCTCAGAATTTGTTTTTTCATCATGTTCAGTTAATAGTCGTGTTGGGTTTTTATGCAATGTAAATTCTATGCATATTGAAAACGCAAATTGCGCAAAATCTATGTATAATTTTTATATTTCATGACTTTTAAACTGAAAGTATTGTCGATGAGACCGGTAGCAAAGTAATCACCGTAAACCGGCTTTATGCTTTTGAGCTACTGTTCGAGTCTGATTTCATCAACATCTGGCCACATGCCTCACCGTGGCCGAACACATTGAATTGATAATTATCATATTTAACTACTTTATTGCCCTATTAACACTATATTGTGATCCGTTAAATTAAAATGATCCTTTTACATTGCTTCATTATAATAATATAATCGAAGGTTAGTAAATGTTTAAAACTAGCGAGATTTTACCACAGAGCTTTAGGTATATAATAATTGCAAGTTATTCAAGTAAGACAGTTCAAAAACCATATACTCGTATATGGTTTTTGAACTGTCTTACTCAGTATGTATATGGTATTATAAAACATTTAGTACAAAACTATGATGAAACATAATTGCCTATTTCGTCTAAATGTTCGTCTAAGGTGTCCGAATGTAATTACCAAAAGTCAGAGCAGTCCCGCCCACTGGTGTTCACGTCTCCAGCAACCTGCATACAATAATAAATTACACGATCATTCTTCGTATGGTACTCTTCAGCTATTATCTTTATTATAGGTTTGTAATAACTTATTTTTGTCAGTATTGGTAATAAACGTTCAAATGGTTAGAAAGGTAATCAATCAATAAAGATATTACTTTGCATTGTGTATCTTTGAGTTTAACGACTCTTGATTGTAGTTTAGTCAAACTTATGTGTGTGGTACGTACCCATATTTACATCAATATACACAAAAATAAAACTTCACAGAATCATTAATCTACTTAGATCCTTTACAATCAACACTATAAATAATTGTTGTTTTGGTAACTATAAATAACACCCGTATAGCGACGAGTTAGAATACGTGTGTCGCTACCCCATTTCTACCCGTGCGTGCATATCTTCAGTGCCTTCATTAAGTGTGCACCAGTGAAATTGCCACTAGACTTCAGGCAAAGTTTGCATCGGTGAAATTGCTACCCCCCTTGCAGCAGATTGTCGTAAAGCAGTATTGCACTGTGTATCGTACAGTGAGCGGGTGCTTGGAGGCCAGTTTCCATACTATCCTTCTTCCCATCATAAATCCTCTCCTTAAACCCTTCCCCCTCTTCCTTTAAGCCAGCAATGCTGCGGTCACTCCGTTAACATCAGATGAACCGCATTCTCCGCTTGACTGCTGTAACATAAAAACATGTAAGAAATTTTGTATATTGTAGGTATATTTTTTCCTAAAATAGCCATTGCTCATTGGGTTATATGTGGAATCAAGGGCTTCAGCTAGTCTAGTATAAATATCTGTTGCATAGAGATGTATCTCGTAAGTTAAATAAGGTGACAAGACAGTAATTGTACTGAGCCATCGGACAACGAATATTTTGTCTCTGAGACAATGTTCAGTCTAATGAGCTGCAGGTAGCATTGTCGATTTATCATTAGGTAAACGTTAATCTAGCAAAAGCTTAAGCGTATTTTGTATTTATAGCTATATATATTTTGAACTTCAAGTAATTAACTCTAACTGTAATGAGTAGCCCATTTTACATTCACCGGGCGAGCTGTACCACTCCATCACAAAGAGTGAACATTTAATCGGATAATAGCGACAAGATGCCTTATAATCTCTAAACCGTTAAAATAGACTAAGCGTTATATATAAATAAAGTATGGTTGATAATAATTAGCTTCCATTTTGAATATTAGAATAAACTTTAACTTTTAATTCAACATTCACCGACCTAAAATTAGTTAAAAACTAATTTTCAAACCATAGTTTACTAAATATAATCGAAAAATAATACTGCATAAATACATCGGTCATGGCGATATATCCACGGTTAAGGTCAGAGCGGTAATTTACGAGGTAGTACATGAAAAACAGGCCACAATAGAGACATTCTCGTAACCGCAGAGCCTAAACAATAAAACCAACTAATGGATTCCTAAACAGCTTCCATTTAGTTTTAAGATCGTAGCTTAAAGCGTCGTGACATTGTGTCGACTGTGAAGTAGATCATATCATCTTGAGAGGTGAGTGGCGCAGAGTGGCGTGACAGGGACAGTCGGCTCTTCTCGCCGACAAGTGAGCACAATCGCTAATTGAATCAGTTGCTAGTCACTGTCTTGCTGCTACCAGAATACCGCCTCCATAACATGACTTTTCGTTGACGAAATTATGGTTTCCTTTGCGGTATCGCCCCATCTGACGCTAAAGAATCTCTGATGAGACTGCGATACCGCAGTAGCAATCAATTACTTGCAGAGAATATCTTTATCTTTTTTAAGGCAGCGAAAAATGACGGCTAAAAATTTGTCCATTACCTCCACTGTTTAAAAACTGAAATTATAGAAATATAATTAATAAATTTATGAATTTAAAGTAAATTAGGAATGAAGTCATAACAATTTTTTAACAAATAATGCTCTAATTCCTTTTATTATTTTTATCTTTAAATATCATAAAACAGTTATGTTACTAGATACTACGTATCGAATCACTTTTGACATATGCGGTATGACTAACAGAATGGTTATTTTAAAATATTTCATGTAGGTACCAAGGAGACTGATAATTATTATTGGCCGACAAATCTTCACTTAAGGAACCGTTACTCGTGATTTGTTGCAGTGAAAACATTCATTTCTTCATTTGCATACAATAGTCCGGTGCCAAAAAATATTGGAGTATAAACGCTTACCGTGAAGGCATATGAACGTTCTTTTAAGATATAGATATAGGCTATATGCTTACTGAGGGTTTATTTATTGGGAACAATGATAGCGCTTTATATAACGCCTATACTATTCTTCGTGCATTAACTTGAATAATTGAAGTGACGCAATTTTTCGCTTAAATTATATTAGAGGTACAGATGGAAGGTATAACGGTAAGTAGTGTAAAAGCATCACATGCCAAGAAAGCAATCACATTATGCTTTTATAATTTTCTTCGTAGCTCCTTACATTTAATCCTTTCACCTTAATTCCTTAAAGTAGTGTGGTGTAAATTCAATTATTTACAACAGTTTACTAAATTGGACCAAACCATTTAAGCCTAAGTGAAATTGATAAAATTTCGGCGCGGACTTGACGCAGATAAAATGACCTAACGGCGCTTCTCAGGTCAATTGTTTTAAACTATTAATTGTACCACTAAGAACAATGCATACATTAACAATGAAACCGGAAAAATCATTTTGATTCATGTAAGGCATCACGACCTATTATTAGTGTAAGTAAGACGGTATACTAATAAACCAAAAGTATATCTTCATTACAATATTATTTTAAGAAATTTAAATATTGTACAGAATAGATGCTAATTGCTAGCTGTGGTAATTCAATATCATCAATCCATCATATTTTTATTTAACTACAAGTTAAATAGACGTTTTTATAAAATAATCACGTAGTTACGCAATTACGACGTACTACGGCGGTTGTAAACGGTAGCGGTAGATAGTTAAGGGTTCGTGAGATGAGTACTTTATATCGAAGATTAGGATTGTGAGGCTCCATGATTTGGTTTCGCGGGCGGAAACGGGCGCGCCCACGCGCAGGTCAGAGCAGTGACCTCGCAGCTCACCTCACGGGCGCGGGCGCACTGCACGTCTACCGCTCGCAAACTCATTGTTCCACCTTCCAAGTAATAGCGAGCATTGGTATCGGCTTGTCGGGTTAAACTGCGCGTTACAGGTTCATATAATCCAGTCTCTCAGATACCGGTATCTATACCGACTCTTTTCATATGATCATTAACATTACAACCTTACTCTACATAGCGTATCAATGGGCAAACACAAGAGGCTGGAACACCCTGAAATTTTTCTTGACCACAAATATACGACAAGGAATGAAAATTTATAATTAAAATACAAAAAAATATCACTTTATCGCCCTGGAATGGTCTTACAGTGAGCGAATAGAATAGAGATGTATAAATAATACATCGAAACAATTCAAACTTTTGATTTATACCTTACTCTTATGAAACATTAGGCGAAAGGCCCATCACCTTACAAATTACACCTGCGTTACTAATTATTTCGGACACGGATATATATTCTCTCATTTAATTCTTTACTTGTAACCGTGTTAAAATTGTATTTATTACCACCATCTGTCACCGCCGTAATGACTGCTGCACCACATGTGAAATGTAGCTTAAGGTTTCAGTTTAAAATCAATTAAAGTTCTCGAGGTGATTATGATGAAATCAATAAAAGCAAAGAGTGATTCCAATTTAATATCCGTTGTTTATTGCCACTTTTTTGGTATTTGTCAGGAAAGGATTTCATTCAATGCATTTACATGTAATGTTAATCCTATATAAAAAGTGTGCTTGCTCCGACAGAACTTGTAAAATGATATGCAGTGGGAGATCTGCAAAATAAAGTATTAAACACGAAAAGGAATCTTGTTAAAAATTGCGAAATAAATTCCAAAGTCCGTAAGCAGAGCATTACAATCAATATTTTCTTTCAGCCTGCAGAGGTCTGATCTTGATTTATAGGTGCGCAGCTTAAACTTACCGTATTATTAACAAGTTGTAAATCATTTATCGGAATTAGGAGCATGGAGAATCGGCACTTGATATTTGATGATTTGAGTACGTACCATTACTAGGAAGTCGAATTGTATCCTATATGTTATGTATTTTGAACAAAATCAAAATATATATGTATTATGTAAGAAATTATCATGGCAGGTTACTATTAGGTAATTTTATTTATGTTGTTCTAAAAAAGACATTAAATTAAAAATTAATTTCATATTTTTTCTAATATTGTTGCATTCTTTTACAATTGTTTTCTAGATTCTACAAAAGGAATAAATTATTCACACAATAACTGCGTAAATGCCTACGGTTAAAGATTTTCCAGGAACAATATTACCATGTGTCGAATTTTGCATTGGAAATTATAAAGAAGAGTTTACTTGCGTGCGAATGTACAAATTTAAATTGATTTTCATTTCTGCATTCTCTTTTAATTGGAAGGCAAGGATATGACTTCATGATATAAAGAAATGAAAGCTTTCCTTCTGTTAAAACAAAGCTTTCAATAATAAAGCAGTCCCGTCAAATCACTGAAGCACAACAAGAGACCAAAAAAACGTAAAAATTTAACAATAAACAGTCATGGTTTGTTTCTGTTAGACAACGATGAAATAAAATATTATTTTTATGAACACAACAAATTATATAATTTTCAATAGGCGAGTTGAATTTTTTTATTTGATTTAAAATTAAAAATGTTTAATTTTCTATACCAAAAACTATATTATAACATTTTTTAACCTCTAAATACCCCAAAAAATTTTTTTTCAAAATCAACGAATAGAAATACAAGAGGTTCGATTCCTAGCTCGGTAAATATATATTTATTTAAATTCAAACATTCATTGACGTAGTTTTTTATTTTCAAAAATGAAAAATATTCATCGTTAAACCCGCAATCAAGTAAAATCCGCCTCGAGGCATCTTTCGGCAATGTATGATACTCCTCATTGTTTAGATTTGGTTATGAAAACCCACTTTAAAAATCCACCTGTCTAAATTATTCAGGTTTTACAGACAGTTAATTTACAGTTAAGTTGACGTTATATTAAGGCCGATCGCGTTTTTGACGTTTGATTTTAATGATAAACATACATTTTTTTGATTTAAGATTTTAAAATAATCATACGATTTTGATGAAATATGTTTTTGTAAGCTAAACATTGAAGGAAATATTAATTTGTTCTGGGAAATTAGACACGAGTTAACTCTTCGTCAGTCTATTAAGAATTTCACATAAATATTTAAGTAATGATTTATTTTTACAATTATACGAAAATTATACTAAGTATAGCTAAACGCTACCTTATTGGACTTGAAAAAAAAGTGTATGACCTACAGCTTGTAAAGTTGAAAACAATATGTAAGTAAGTTACAGTTGTTTATATCCTTAAATCAAATCATGAATTATGAAATAAGGAAATGACGAAGTTTCGAAGTACGAAATAGTCGTTAAGGAAAAAACATCTTCGTTATTCAAAGAAAACAACGACAATAATTTACATTTTTAATTAAGTGTAGTTATATTATTGTTTAAGATGTGGAGATATATTGAGATTATTACAGTTAGTTACATAATTATATAGTTTAAATCGGTACATAGAAGTACGTATCGGTACATAGGGGGAGGGGGGATGCATCATCTACGATAATGAAGTGACTCGCGCACGACTGTAGCGGCACACTCGCATATTGTAATGCACTATCCGGTCTCCTAGTCGTGCAATACTCAGGTACCTGTTGCTGCATAAAACCTTCCCTCGAGCCATGATTGTGTGAATAACGTTTGGTACTATACAGATATACATATTCTAGAATCTGCAAGATTGAAAACTTTTGAAAAATCATCATGTGTTTTGTGTTTGATACGGATATATCCTCACTTTAATACCTTCTACCGCTAAATATTTTCCGATGTATCAGTATCATATAAATAATCTTATATCATGCAATACTACCCGCTTATATTGTCTATGGTTTAGTTACCTCCCATTAAATAATAATACTACTTCTTAAAACTGTTGAAATGTTTTAGCACTGATAAATTGCAAGAGCAAACGTGATATTCAAAGTGCTTAAAGTAGAACAAAGTACCTGTATATATTGTTTTGCAGGACAATGTTACAATGAATATGGACGCCATTTGTGAACAAGACAGGATCTCAGGTTTCTTAAACTGGCACCTCCCACGTGGTGTCTTGTGCCCTTAACCTTTCGTGCGGTCGTATCGCGGCTTATGCGCCTTTTAGTGTGATCACCATAAACGCATACGGTTGCGAGCTTTATCTAAATTTGGAGCAATAACTTCCACAATACAATTACGGAAAAATGGTCTTTGCAGACCATTAAATCCTGAATTGGCAGTCAATTACGTACAGGTAGACATGGTAAATGCAATCGTTAAGTAATTTTTATGGGCATGATAGGGCAAAAGGGTAAGTTTATTAAGAATTATTATGTTGTAAATGCTTTTATTGCTATTTTGTTTTTCTGTCTGTTAGAGAATGAAATTTGCGTGTAAGTGTTTAAAAAAACAAACAATATAAGAAATCAATGATAATTTTAAATGTTTAATATTGAATGAGTCATCTTTTCCATTATCAATCACATAAATCAAAAATAGAAAATGTTTCAATGGTAGAATGTTTAGTGATTAATTTATCAGAAATTAAGGCTATTTAAATCTTATGTCGCCTATGTTAAGGATTAACTATGTAGTGTTCAATTAATTCTAGTAAAATGTCTGTTCAAATAATGTTCTTGATTTGTTCTATATCTAAAATTGATCAAGCAATGAATCCGCGACAAGCGCGCACCTGCACCGATCCGCGCGGCGCCGACGCCGACGCACTTTCAAAAAAGGCTTACCTACGTGGCACTGTTGTGCAGACTGTAGACCAATATCAACTTTGCGACTGACCTAAATATCAATTTACAGGCTCATTCTAGCTTAAAGTTTTTTCATGACAAAGAATAATTTAATAAATAAGATTTTTGCCGAAGATAGCAACCTTCACTTTTTAGAAAACTTTAAGCATCTTCTCGACAACTTTTAATGTGATGAATGACATTTATTATTTATTGTATCCTAAATGGATAATAAAGCTTACTGATTTATGCAATCTATTTGTTGTATGGAATAACAGTATGATTATTATAGGTTGACTTAACAATGTTACAGGAAACCTACGTGGTTTATGACTACAAGAGTTAAGATTAACAATAGCGCAGATATGGAATATTTTATTTCGCCGTGTCGAGTCTCCCACGCCATTGGATTCAATTATAGAGGAAAAGCAGATAGGTCGACTCGCGAGTGGTCCGCTCGTGACCCGTAAATTGGAACGGTCCGTGGTCGTATGCCCTTGTCGCACCTCGACCGCCGCGCACCTTCTCCCGGCCGAACACTCCAACTACAAGCTACATTATGTTACGGCACCAAATCAATACAACAACAAATAAACGATTATTTCTCACGCGTGTCCATATTAGAAGCGAACACAAGTGTAATAGCTCCTTTTGCGGAGATCGCTATCAAATGCTTTCTATTCGGCCATTGAAAATTAAAGCCATTGAATCTGAGCTTCAGGTGAGTTGCAGACACCTTTATCCTTTATCGGTTTACGAAAGTTATTGGGTATAATATCTTTAGCCGATAATATGTCCATTTTAGTTTCTATTGTGCAATTTATTTTGTTAATGTTCGTATGTTTAAAATCTGTTATAGGTATTTAACGTCTCTTAGGAAAAGAAGAAATAAATTAATATAGTCATTTTATGAATAGCAAGTATTTATTATCAATCCATTTTTCCACAATATCATTATACGAATTTGATGCTTCGCTTTGGTTATAAAACGCTCTTAGTTAACACGAATATTAATTTTACAAAATGAAAAATATGTTTGTCAATCTAAGTCGAGATAGTCGTAATAGGCAACGAAATTGAGGTGATCGCTTCACATATATAAATTAAGTTCATTGTTCTGCTCTTTCATGCGCACACATTGAGAACCAGTAATCGTATAAAATTCTTGGAAATCTTTTCTCGTTGCTAAACTTATTATTTTGTTCGTGTTTCATCGTAGCACATATAATGTTACACACAGGTTTATAAACAACTGAATTTTGTTCTATATTTCTTATATCTGATGGGTACAAATTAGTAACTAACAGTTTTATGCTATCGGGCAGAAGAAACAGGTGTTCATGCCATATTCGAGTGGTAATGTTTCATAAACAATAGCGAATAAGTATCTAAACATGCACATTGCCTTCGTAGCCCACTTAAATCTGGAACCTAAAAGCATATCTATATTTTAGCCTTTTTGGAAATTATGCTAGTGCTTTTAGAGCTCGGCACTTGACTACGATATTTTTTAATCTGTATTATTAATTCATATTTTATGGGACTAAAATATTTCAATAAAAATTTTTCTAGTTACACTTATGATCAAAATGTTTCTTTGGTAGGTTCTGAGTAGCGCAATCTCTGAAAATTTTTGAAATTAATAATAATTGAACTTGATATTTTATCATAGATATACTATTCTAGATCAATCACTTCCAATCAGATAAGATTTATGAAAATTGATGTAATGTATCTATAATGATGCGTGACTGATAGTCGAGAAAAGCTTAAGAGAAGTGGGTCAGATTTGCGCTGTGTTTTGCACGGTAAGCTAAACAAAGTATTGTTTCTTTTACACGATATAGAAAATGTGAATCCGTCTGATCTATAACATATTTTAGTAACAGTGTTACTAACACTGCTCATGCGGGGAGTATTATCTCGTAAAAAATGCTCGGTCACGTTCTAAACGGTAAAACTATTTCTATACGAAAAATAATAAATAGGAAATAATGTTGCAGCACCTTCACCTAATCGTTATCTTCTTATTAAAAAAACTGTAGAGTTATGTATGGTCTTATTTAAAATAGAACAAGTCCATGTTTTAGGTATTTATATAATACTTCATTAAATATCGCTTTAATATTATTGCCTTGTAAAACTTAATTTGTTGACGGAAATCTGCGCTAATAGGCTTTAAGAAGGACATTTAACTGTAAGCAAACATTATGCTCATTATGTTTAAGAATTATGATTACTTTAATTGCCGACCCAGCTGGATTGTAGCTGGTTGGTGTGCATATTTCTAACTCTATTCCGCGAGAATCTCAAGAATTCACCATTATGAGAAAATGCAGATCTCTTTTATAAGAAAGGTAAGAATAATTAAAGATTTAAATCTCGGAAGGCATATTTTCAACTCAAGTTGGATTGGTAGAGTTTCAAGGTTGAGTAATGGGTTACGTATCCTAAGCTTTAAGTTTTACTTCAGGCTACCATATATTCAAATCTTACGTAGTACTTAAGTAGCGATTAATAAGCGTGAATTATTTATTTTCAAAATTCTTGTAACAGGTACAGGAATATTTGAGATGATTAGACGTAAGCGACTGTAGCGGTAAATAGATGAGGATAAAAAGTATGGCGGGCGCCTGCGGCTGTCGCGTGCCAGCTAGCAATTAAAGTGATCGTTCGATGCGCCTCCGCCACTACGTTGACTAGGTATATAGCTTACTTGTCAATTTTAATTATTATTATCGCTCTTCCTTCAACAAAACAAGTAAATAGCCCAGTCTAGTCATCCGTTAGCTGATGCCGTCTACTGTCTAGCCATGTGATCACGATCAATTCAATGAATTTGTAACAGAACTAGCACAAAAACCCCAGACGAATACGTATTATTTCGTTGGAAACCATCAATTAATATTATGGTATTCTTGTAGTTTTTCCTAGTAATCTACCGAATAAACTTTTGTTACTAGTGAATTAATCGTTATTTGTTTATAATTCTATACATAATTAAATAAAATTTCCGAAAAGTATTGCGACAGTTGGTTCATAACCACATCAAGAACAATGCACTCAATAATTATATTATCTGCATTTAAATAATATCAGTTTAATTTTTACTTTGATAAGATATCAATACTTCTCAAATAATTGAAAAGATAACGGTGTGATTTATGCCAATGGATAGCTTGAAGTTTAATTTAAACTGTGAGGCACGTTGCGCCTGCAGCGATTTGGCCCATTAAGCGCTTCGCAGGATACACGCTACTTTTCTTTATAGTAAAATCCTGAAATTAAATAATTGCTTTATATCTTTCAACTTATTTTCTTACAAACTTTATTAAAATTTTAACGTCAACTCGCTGTACATTGAGTTCCTCCTACATAAATATAGTGTCACTAATTTCTTAAATTTTATGTACCTAATGCTTTAATCAATTATTCTGACTTTTGTTAAAACAATATTTCATTTCGGTTTGGTTTGTATAAAATAAATACAAGTTGTAATGTACTGTAATGATAAATGTTATTGTTAAACAAGAGGTTTTAACATAAAGGTTGGTTATCTCATTTGCATTAAAAGTATCTTCCGTGTTTTTGTTTACGCGAATCATTACTGTATGACGTTTATAAACCTGTATAAGTTATGATTTCAGTTTCAGATGATCGAATACCGAGGTCTTCAATATGTTAGTAAATTTTATAATGATAATTTTTGTGACAATTGAATAAAATTGAATATTGACCGAGGAGGAGGTCATAACATAACGTTTGTTTTAAAAGACGGATAAAAATTGAAAACATCCATATTTCTAAACATTGTATGAATAACCGTCCCGATCTCTTCATTTGACTTGGGGACCATTATACAAATTGTATTGCGGTTGTTAATACGAAACCGTATAATTAACTCCTAGTATAAAGGCAATTAACAGAAAACATTGTTCAGTGTAGAACACAGGGTAAACTAGGCACGCACTGAAATACGATGTCGATATTAAGTTGTAAGGTGTTGTGTAGCTCGTTGGTGAAATTGGCTGCAACGTGTAGACCGACGCACCTACTGACTATTGCGAAAGATATCATGCCTTATTTATTTTATATGCCGAGAAATAGGAAATATATAGAAATTGAACTGTACATTGAAAATTCATAACATCACGCATTATAATGGGAGTTCATATTAGGATATCTAAAAATACTTATTGCATATTGTCATTTTTGTAGTGGACCCAGATCGTAAATTTAATATTTTTTTGTGTCATCATCAAAGGAGAGGAAATATATAACTAATCATGAATTAATATTATAACTTATAACTAATTGAGTCATAAGTGTCACTGTAAAATCACGAATTAAATGTAATGTAATGGTAAGAAAATATGGTTAATATTAAATCTTATATAAACTATTTAATAATTACTGCATGCATTATAAAAATTAGGAACATTATTAGATTTGAAAATACATAGCCTTTGTTACATAGCAAAATCAACAGCAAATTATCACTAATTTGTCTTCTAACTCTTAAACTTTTATTTTACCAAAATTATTACATTTATTATTTGGTAATTGTCACAAAGAACATAATGCTAAGATGGTACCTATAACATTTATAGTATGGGTAGCCATCTTCCTGATTCCATACTGTGCTGTAATAAAGTGAATCATCAAGTGAGGTGAAAGTTAACAAGTTCGACTAAGCCTCGTAAATCCGAGGCACTTGACAATGAACAATATGACACTTCTTAATGCATTTCGTAATAAATCGCTTAAAGCTCCTTGTGTAACAATACTTACTTTACTACACAAATACTATGTGGAAGAGACATGTTAGGATTTATCTCTTCATCTAAATGAATATCAAATATCCTTCTCTCTCTAATATTAAGAAGTAAATGAATAAATACTAATATGTAGATAAGATGACGACACTGTATCATTTTCTAACTTTGAATTCATTATTATTTCTTACATCTTAACTTTGATGTACTTTTTGAATACAATATTGAAAGCCCTGACGGTAAACACTCGTATTTCAAATTATTTTTAAGGTGCGTATCTTATTAAAGAACTAGATGAACAAACTTTGAAGTACTAATGTGCTGTCTTATACGAGATTAAGTACACAAATTGCATTATCAACTTAAGCAATAAATTCCTAGTCTGGACTATCTAACAAGGTCTATGATTTTTTTTATTCTGATAATTTTAATCTTGTTAAAAAAATTAATATATAACAAGGTGTCCAAAAACTATGACAACAATGGTAAGAATATTTAACATGAATAAGGTATCGATGATGACAGCGGACAATGCATCTGCAATCACACTTCGCAATTTCAATACATTTGACACGAGTCTAACCTTGCTGTTTAATTGAGTGCTACTTGCTCATATTCATGTGTTATTTTGATAGGCCAATACCTTGACACATTCGGTCATTCACTTACTTTTTGTGGATGGCTTTAGATTAAGCTTGACTGACACAAATCATAGCAATACTCAACTTTGCCCTTTACATTTTTTGTATACTTTATTTCACACTTGCTATGTCCGAGACATCATATACACAATAGCCAATAGGGTATTAGATGCAGCAGACATCGCAAGTATTGTAATTATTATTTGGATATTTTATTTTCATCTATTCAGAACAAAATTTACAAACATTATTATATGAACAGGTATTAAACAAACTTTATCCAATTACCTACTTAGCTTGGAACAACATGCTAAAATCCAACACGTGGCTCAGTAAAAGTTACTTTGAGCTTAATTGATCTCCATTATCATCAGTTCATTGACTCTCGAAAAGATGAAGATAAGCTGTGACAATATCTTATAAGGCATTTTCTAATAAAATAGGTCGATTATGTCTAATCGCATACTTGCATGATAGTTTAATTGTGCAAGAAAATGTTTGGAAAGTGTAGGCATATGTCTATAATCTCAAGAAAAATCAACTTTAGAGTATTATATTAGATTACACTAATTTCGTTATAAGTATTTATATAACAGTTACTTTAATTACAGCCTTTTTTCAGATAAGAGCTATTGGAAGGTGAATATATAATGTAAAATAAAAAACCGACTGACCAAATACAGTAACATTTGAGATGTCGCAAGTTTCAACAATATCGTCAAATCATAAAAAAACACAATGGAACAAATAATTTTGCACATCATTTTATTCTATTGACTCCTTGCTGACAAGTTCTAGGCTACACGACCGCTTTGTATTGGTTACGTAAAATGTTTATTATACACCTCGGACTGAAGAGCAGTTCACCAAAATTGCTTCACATTGATTTTCAGTTTATGTTTCGACTTCGGAATGCCATGGCTACAAAAAAGAGATTTGTGGTATGTTGGCATTAAGAGGGATTGGGGTCGGAGTGTCGAGCCAGCACCCAGCATCACGCCACCCGCTCCACTGCCTCCGCATCGTGTCGCCGCTATCGCTTTCACGTCGCGGTTATCGCCGCAGTGATAATCTGCATAGTGCGAACCGTTATTGAAAGCCACGGTACTAGTTTGTGCGTGAAGGCTACAATAGCGGCACTTTAATCTGATATTTATTGACCGAGAGATAGAATGAGGCTGCACCAAGAGGTGACCTAAATCTAGTGCTTATATGTGTAACTAAATCATATCTGCACAGAACTTTATAATGTTAAATAAAATTTGTAATTATAAGTACTACTTGGACATAGTTCTTTTCAGTATTGATTGGATCGTTTGATCGAATAGTGTTAACACTACAAGTATAAATTACTAATGTGTGTACGTGAACATGAATATATATGTATATCTGGCAATAAATCTATAAACGTACGTTAAACCATGGTTTGTAATAAACACATAAAATATGTGACTTAAAACATGGAGAGCGAAAAGAAAATTAAATTGCCAATTTAAATAAACAGAGCTTTCAAAATGCAACAAGAATTGCGTTTATATTTGGGCGTGAACTTGAGGCTGGTGGCGAATTGCGAAGACACATTTGCACGCCTCCTATCAGTGATCAATTTCGGCTTGAGAGATTATCTTTTCATCGGAATAATTTCTCTTCGGTCTTTTGTCGATAACATCGTAAAAACAACGGTTTATATCGTTATGCATAATTACAATCGAGGAATGAAATTTTTTGGTTTGTGACTTATGTTGCTCGCTGAGAACTCCCACTTATGATGCACTTTATTTCAATAAGTTACATGTATATACAATGGAAAGTTAAAAAGATTTCCTTGTACACTTTTGTGTAATTTATTACATAACCTTGTTATTTATCCACCAGTTTGAAATAAACTGTTTAGATTTTTTGCAATCGTACTCATCTAAAACCAATAAGTGAGAATGCAGACAATTGGGATAAAATAGAGAGCAATCAGAAACAATTTTCTGTTGGTATAACTCGTTGGACATATTCCGGCAACAAACACGATCGTCCCGCGAACCGTGGGAATGCCCCAGTCGAGTAACGGACAGACGGACAAATGATGTTGGGCGATCTATTGCCTGTAATTGATGATGAGTATTGTACTGTGCTTTTGAAAGCGCCACGAATGTTTGTCTTCGTTCTGTTACCTTCTGTAAGTATGTTTGCCATTGTTTGTATACCCCATTGATGCTTTAATCGTTTAGTCATCAAATAAAAACGCTCTCGACTTCGCTTATATAATTTCCTTTTAAACTGTCAAGTGCCGTTCATTCATTTGATATAGTAGGTATCACCTTCGAATTATATTTCGTTTAAAAGTACTTTTATAGCACCATGCTAACAACATTTATATACATATATACAAACTACAATTGAATCGATTGAAATAAAAACAATTAAGAATCCAGTTTTTTATTGATCACCTACGTTATAATACAATGTAAATAACACAAAGCTTTATCACAACCATGTTATTATCAAGATAGCGAAGATCAATCTATCTGAAAGTGTAATAAAGGTTTGTTTGTAATTGCAGGTGCAATCCAAGAAACAGATTCAAAGTAAATAAATGTTGATAAATATAGAGAATAGTACTGGTAGCTGGCGCCTACGATCGCTATCAGCGACATGAATCTGCAGCGTCGTCGCATAGCCGACCACCGTGCGCGCCGTCGCCGCACCGCGCGGGCTTAGCTCATCAAATTGTACGACTTATGTCAATCTTATTAAAATTTATCCACAATAATTAATCTAATATTCTGACACTAAGACATGGGATTAATTTAACAAATAAATAATAAATAAATAAATAAATAAAATATATTTTATTTTTCTCCCACACATTAATCACATTTAGGTACATAGTAAATACAATAAAGTTCCTAAAATAGCAGGAGACAGGAGTCCAAACTGAGTAAACCCCGTGCTATGGATCTCCTGTGCTCCGCCTCTCGGAAATTCTTTAAAACTATTCAAACTTGCAACTTAAATTATACATGTATTTAAAAATATAAAACATGTTTAAAATAAAATCTTGATTGTTTGTGTATGTATTCGTATGTGTGTGTTACAGCGAATGTTAATATTTTAGGTAACAGCATGCAGACTTTCAGTATCCTCATAATTTAGTGTAAGTAGCCAAAGTGTTGTTGTTTTTTTACAGATCGTTTTATTCTTACTATAGATATTTAATAATTTATTAACTTGGTTGTATAATTTTCCACTGTTAAAGCAGAAAAATCTACGCGCCCAGGATGTACGTGGATTTATTAACGGACACACCATATAAAATCTTCTTGTGCATAACGCTTCATTATGTATGTTATAAGGATTAAGAGTATGTTGTTTAAGAATAGTTGCCAATAGGAAAAGTTGTCTGACTGTAAGAACGGATGTTTCTTTATAAAGCAATTCAGTGGAATACAAACGCGGCTTGCTAAAGCTAACTTTTAATATTAATCTTTGGGCTCGTTCAATTTGTAACATGTGCGATTTTGCAGCACCACCCCAAGAAGTTATACAATATGAAATAATAGATTGGCATAAGACAGTATAAATATTTTTAATAAGATCAGTGTCCATAACAGGTCTGAGTTGTTTAAAGACAAATGACAATCGACGTATTTTTTGAGAGAGAAAGTTTATGTGATCCCTAAAGCTCAAGTTTTTGTCAATTATAACACCTAAATATTTAATGTTAGAAGTCATACTTATAGAGGGACACGAACAGTTCATCGAGAAACATGTGTGTGCAATAATTTTATTATAAGTTTTTTGATTTTGAGGAGTATCTTTTATCGAAAATGTAATATATTTTGTTTTATTAGAATTTAGAGAAAGTGAATTTAAACAGAGCCAGTGACACACTATATTAAATCCAGTCTGAGCAAAGCTGAATACTTTATCCCAACTTTCGCCATAAAACGTAAGAGTGGTGTCATCAGCGTAGGACAAGATTTTACAGTTCGGTAAATTAAGATTACATAATTCATTTATGTAGCATATAAAAAGGGTTGGTCCGATTACACTGCCCTGGGGCACACCAAATGTTATTGGCGAAGAAGAACTTGTAAGCTCCCCAATCTTCACTTGCTGTGAGCGATCCTTCATGTAGTCCCTGAAAAGGTCCAATTGTTTCCCCCTGATACCCATAAGTTCAAGTTTGTGAAATAGCTTAGAGAAAGAGACAGTATCAAAAGCCTTCGCCAAATCAATAAATATTGTTAAACATTTCATTTTCTTGTCAAGCAATTTAACTACATTATCTATAAAAATATGAACCGTGTCCTCAGTAGATCTCCCTTTTCTAAAGCCATACTGATTGTCTGATAATAGTTTTTTTGATTCGAGATAATTTAGAAGTCTTTTGTTAATAATCTTTTCTAAAATTTTTGAGAGAGTATTTAATATTGAGATTGGTCGGTAGTTCCCAACACTGTCCCTTTCTCCAGCTTTATGTATAGGAATGACGATGGACCTCTTCAGCGAATCCGGAAAAACGCCTTCATTTAAGCATCGGTTAAAAATATGTGTTAGGGTCGGAACAATATAATCTTTAAGTGCTTTTAAAACTGTTGAAGAAATGCCATCTGTACCCGCAGAGCAGTTTGATTTTAAATTAAGGATTATTTTTTCAACCTCATCATTATCAGTTTCATTAAGAACAAAAGAAGATTCAGGTGAATTTACGTTACAGAATTCGTGAGACAATGAAGGAATATTTATAGGTAATTGATTTGCTAATTTTTCTCCTACCTTAGCAAAGAAGTCGTTTACATTATCTACAGAAGATTCCCTTGTTTCTTTACTTTTCAATAACTGGTATGGAGTGCTGTAATTAGTGTTTAGGTTAGCAATAGATTTTATAGTTTTCCACATTCTTTTATTATCTTTTTTTGAATTTAATATTTCCTGACGTTCATAGGCTTGCTTAGTGTTTTTTAGAATATTTTTCAAATAATTACGATAACGTTTATAAGTGATCTTTAATATTTCATTCCCTGAGTCCTTTTTTAATTTAAAATGCATACGATCTCTAATTCTCATACATCTCAGAAGACCCATTGTAATCCAGGGCTTAAAAGTTATTTTATTCCTAGGAAGCTTATAATGAATTGAATTTTTTAAAATTAAGTTCTGAATAAGAGTTTGAAAGGATGACATGCTCAGATTTAAATCATCTATAGTTTTAATTTTGTTAAAATCTATATTTTTACAGTCTTCAATTAAGTTTATATAATTAATTTTTGTACAAACTTTTAATTTATTATCAAAATGAAAATTGTTATTTTGAATACAGCATAACACTGCTTCATGATCGGTTATTGCACTCTGTAGAATAAATGACTGAACTGAACGTTTTGATTTGATTATAACGTGATCTAGGCAGCTGGAACCACGAGTTGGTGTGTAATAGGCTGGTATAAGTCCATAAAATGTTATCATGTCCAAATAACTCATAGAATCGGTGTTTGTATCTATGATATTTATATTAATGTCCCCAACCAAGACAATATTTTTATAATCTGATAGAGTGCTTAGTAATTTCTGCAACGAAGTCAAGAAGTTTTCAATGTTATGAAAGCTAGGTGGCCTATAAATTGCAATAATAACCATTTCAAAGCCTAATTTAACAAGCATACAGTTTGAGTCATTGAGTTGGTATTCATCTACGCACACATTTAAATTGTTGTTAACCATCACAACAACACCATCATTTTGGTTGTAATTACATGACGAACTATAAAAAGAATATTCGTTCATATATGGTAAATTATTTATTCGTGATAGCCAACACTCTGTCAAAACTATGATATCACATTTTATTTTAATATTTGTTAAAAAAACACAAAAACTATCGAAATTTTTATTCAAACTTCTTATATTTTGCTGCAGAATTTTAAAATATTTATTAGCATTAGGCAAGAGGGAACAACATTGATATGGCTCACATATGATAGGTTTATGAATATTAATATTATCAATACTGTCTATTAAATTATTTAGGTCAGCGAATGTTACGGGAGTTATATAACATATGCACAATATAGAAAGATACTAAAAGTAATAAATCACTGGGTTTGTTTTTTTCGACTATAAAAATTATTACAAAACATAAGTAGATGTAAACATTGCTAAACCATACAAGATAACGTTTAGGTAATTTGAAACTAGGCATTAGATGTTTTATTACTTTACGCAAAACTTTGTACGTTTTAGGATAACTTATAAAATACGGTGTGCACGTAAACGAAATTATTATTATATTAATTTCAATGATAAACCACGCATCCA